>JBAKBP010033438.1:0-21879 GCA_037953745.1 Lithodes maja | reverse complement strand
ATACCAACCCTGATATATGATTTGTTATATATAGTAAAGTGTATACCAACCCTGATATATGATTTGTTATATATAGTAAAGTGTATACCAACCCTGATATATGATTTGTTATATATAGTAAAGTGTATACCAACCCTGATATATGATTTGTTATATATAGTAAAGTGTATACCAACCCTGATATATGATTTGTTATATATAGTAAAGTGTATACCAACCCTGATATATGATTTGTTATATATAGTAAAGTGTATACCAACCCTGATATATGATTTGTTATATATAGTAAAGTGTATACCAACCCTGATATATGATTTGTTATATATAGTAAAGTGTATACCAACCCTGATATATGATTTGTTATATATAGTAAAGTGTATACCAACCCTGATATATGATTTGTTATATATTGTCAACAAGGATATGCTAGAGATGGTACAGTAGTCCTTACGATTTTTTGCGAAAAAATATAATATATATATATATATATATATATATATATATATATATATATATAGAGAGAGAGAGAGAGAGAGAGAGAGAGAGAGAGAGAGAGAGAGAGGTGAGCGCTAACTAATGAATCCCAGCAATTTTATTTGATGTCACAAGAAACTTATCAAAATAATTCGCCAGTTTCTTATACTTGTGAAATCAATAGTGTTTATACATTTCCTGTCCATGAGTGTACATGCTCACCTTTAACTTCAAGTTTCTGAATAACTTATCTCATACATGGAGACGATCTTCTTCAGCCTGTTCCTCCTAAGTTACAGGCTCGCTATCGATCGTCAGGAAAAAATTGACACCCAAATTACACAAAGTCTTAATATTGACAAAGAAAACGGGCGAAAGGCCTTAAAATCTCCAAACTAATCGGGCGAACTTCTTGAAATCTCATAACTAATAGGGCTAAACATGAGGGAGAAGGGGGTCCCGGAATACCAAATACCTCGCCTTGAGAAAAATCTCGAATTCGTAAATGGTTAACAGATTTATCCTCTTGGGTTTTATACTGTCAGAAGAAAAATCTGAATGCATTATCTATCTATTATAAATGTGGGTTAACAAAACGAGAGCCTCCATTATGGTGATACTGCCCAGGGCTTAGTGTTGTTGATATCTTTGAGGTTATTGCACCCCACGCTTACACCATACAGTAGATGCAATATTCAACAGTGTGTGTGTGTGTGTGTGTGTGTGTGTTTGAGAGAGAGAGAGAGTGTGTGTGTGTGTGTGAGAAAGAGTATGTGAGTGTGTGTGTGTCTGAGAGAGAGTATGTGAGTGTGTGTGTGTGAGAGATAGAGAGAGAGTGTGTGTATGTGAGAGAGAGAGAGATTATGTGTTTGTGTGAGTTTGTTTGTGTGAGTGTGTGTGTGTGTGTGTGTCCTTGTAAGAGTTTGCAGAGTACGTGAGCATTCTTGTCACCGAATTTAGAACCTTACTCCTCAATTCCCACAATAAGACCTTTTTGACCAATTTGTGGAATTACAAAATGGTCCTCTTCACAAATTTGATATGAAGACGTGGGGGAACAGAAAAATATACATATATACATTACAATAGACTGCATTGTACGCGCTACGACGCACTGCTATGATGATGCGGTACATAATATTGCTTACATTGGAAAATAGCTCTCATTATGTTGTCATAGGAATGGTTGAAGGTTTATTTGTTTGCTTAATGACGAGTGTATTTTATATATTTATGTCCTTACATCATAACAAAAGGTAAAGTTTAAGACTTTTGGCATTATTATTATTATTAAAATAGGGATTCGCACCAAGCCTAAAAAGACTATGTGGCACCAAAAGAAACTTTGTGGAAAAAAAAACAAACATCGGAGGTGTTGTGGGGCAGGGCGCACGACGGAGTAGAGGAGAAGAAGACTAGGAAACACTAATTAAAGAAGCTGAAGGAGACGGGTATGGAGGAGAAACCGCATAAGATGTGGGAGGGAGAAAGTGGGGGACTCTCCGAGCAAATCGGCTAAGACAAGGGGGCGATTAAGGGAGGATATGAAGGGGAATGCCCGCCGTCGGGCATTGGAGAAACGCGGACAGTCGATCAGGAGATGCTGGACAGACACTGGAATATGGCAGCAAGGACAGAGCGTGGGGACATCACAGGACATCAAATGACCATGCGTGAGCCTGGTGTGGCCGAGCCGAAGACGGGCTAGAGCGGTCTCCCATCGACGATTGCGATGAGAGGAAGACTTCCAAGGGAGGACGGAAGGTTTGACAGAACGCAGTTTGACATCAGACACCCTCATGGAGGTCCATTCGTCCTGCCAGCGCTGACGTAGTAATTGAGTAACACGCGGGAAGTAATCAGATGCAGGAATACGTCGTGGCACGAGTCGGTGAGAGGTAATAGCAGAGCGGGCGAAAAAATCAACCCGCTCATTGCCAGGCACACCAACATGACTCGGGACCCAACAGAAAGACAGGGACTTCAATTTAGTAGCGATGCGGAACAACCATTCTTGAATCTCCAGCACTAAGGGGTTAACAGCGGGAAGAGACTGAATACTCTGAAGAGCACTAAGGGAGTCACTAAAAATTACAAAGGTATGCAGGTGTGAACAAAAAATAGTACGTAGGGCAAATAAAATAGCAAATAACTCGGCCGTAAAGACACTAGCACATGATTGGATGTGACGTTGGAAGGTCCGGTCCGGGAACACAACCGCAAACCCTGTACCGGCGGAGGTCTTGGAACCATCAGTGTACACTGGAACGGCTGAAGAGTGGCGTAGCAGATGTTCCGTAAACTGAGCATAAAGCAACTGTGGGGTTGAAGAGGCCTTAGAGGGGGGGAGGGCAGCTGTACAAACGGTAGGGCGAGGGAGTAGCCATGGGGGGAACTCCGACTGTCGGAGGGGTAGCACCGATGGAATGGGAAAAGAGAAGGAGGCCAGTAAAGCAGAGACCCGACCGGGGAACGAAGTAGCAGACACTGATGGGGCTAAGCCGCAAGCCGTGGGAGGAAAACCAGCCGAACTGTGTTGCAGAAGGCGAAGATGACATCGAAGGGTCAGTTTATCCCGCCTGGATGATAGCGGTGGGACACCCGACTCAGCATAAAGGCTAATAACCGGAGTAGAGCGAAAAGCCCCTAGCGACAAGCGCAGACCGTGATGGTGAAGGGAGTCTAGGCGCTTAAGGTTTGTACGCGCAGCGGAGGCATATACCTGGCAGCCATAATCGATCTTGGAGAGAATAAGCGTTGTATGGAGGCGCAGAAGAGTCGTCCGGTCCGCACCCCAAGACAAGTGGCTAAGGGTTTGTAAGAGTTGAAGCCGTCGGGTGGTGGAGGTCAGTAACGAAGTAATGTGCGGGTACCATGTCAACCGAGTATCGAAAATGAGACCCAAGAATGGAGCTGAGGACCTGTAAGGCAGAGGGCGGTTATACAACGTAAGAACAGGATGCGGGACTGTATGGCGTTTTGTGAAGACGACGGCACAAGATTTCGAGGGCGAAAACCGAAAACCATGGGCCGTAGCCCACTGCGCAGCTGCATTAATGGCCCGCTGCATGAGATGTTGTAGGGCAGCGATATCCAAACCCACAGCGTAAATAGCGAAGTCGTCCACATACAAAGAAGCACGGACACCAAGAGGGAGGGAAGAAATAATACCATTAATAGCTAGGATAAAAAGGATGGTACTAAGAACACAACCCTGTGGGACACCGTCGTGTTGGGGGTATGTTCGTGAGAATGTATTCTGAAGCTTGACTCGGAAAGTACGATCACGGAGAAAGTTCTGCAAGAATACCGCCATGTTGCCAGACACACCAGAACGTAAAAGGGTACGAAGGATGTTGTATTTCCAGGCAGTATCATACGCTTTTCCAAGATCGAAGAATACAGCTAAAACCGACTTAGTGTCCGAAAAGGCATCGCGGATAGAAGTCGCCAATCTCAATAATGGGTCCAAAGTACTACGGCCCTTGCGAAAGCCATATTGAAAAGGTGACAGGATGCTTCTTGATTCCAGGAGCCACATTAAGCGGGAGTGAACCGTGCGTTCTAATAATTTGCCGACACAACTGACCAGGGCAATGGGACGGTAATCTGCTGGTGCATGGCCCGACTTACCCGGCTTAAGGAATGGGAGAAGGATGGCATGTCTCCACCCAGCCGGAAAAAAGCCTGTGGACCACAGACGGTTGTAGATGGACAAGAGAAAGCCAAGCGCAGGTGGAGATAAGTGCTTCAGCATCAAGTAATGGACACCGTCAGGGCCTTCACATGTATCCTTACAGGCTCCCAGGCTAGACTCAAGCTCAGCCCGGGAGAAGGGGGCATTGAAAAACTGATCAGATGATAAGGCGAAGTCAAGTCGCCTAAGTTCAGAACGGCGTTTATGCATCTGGAAGGAGGGCGGGAGATGGGAGCCAGTGCTAACATCACTGAAATGTTGTCCCAACATATTGGCCACCAGAGACGGATCGCCCACAATGCCAGTGTTGGTATGGAGGACAGGGGCCGGCGTAGGCGCATGTTTCCCTGCAATCTTCCTGACGCGAGCCCAGACTTGCGGAACAGGTGTATCTGCGTTGATAGTAGAGGCATACGACATCCAGCTAGATTTTTTAGCAGAGCGGATTGTACGACGGAAGACGGCATTAGCCTGTTTGAAAAGAGTATACGCATCCCGCTCATATGGAGAGCCTTTTTTCCGACGGAAACTCTTCCACTTGGCTCTTTTATTGCGTAAAGCCGAAGTGCACTGAGCAGTCCACCACGGTACACACTTAGAAGACATACTCCGAGTGGTGCGTGGAATACAAGTATAGGCAGCATGGAGCACAAACATCAGGAAACTGGTAAGCATGGCATCAGGGTCCGGGAAAGCAGGGGTCGGATTAGACGGAACGGCGAGATCAGCGAAAGATGTCCAGTCGGCACGATCGAAACACCAACGGGGAGGGCGTGGCACTGGGGAGTAAGACGTAGGGGAGAGGACAATCGGGAAGTGGTCAGTCGCACAGTAATCATTAAAGACCTTCCAAGTAAAATCCAAGGATAGTGTAGGGGAACACAGAGACAAGTCAATACATGAGAAGGTACGGGTGCCGCTATCAAAATGCGTAGAGGAACCAGTGTTTAAAAGAAATAAATCGTGTGTACGAATCAGAGCCTCAAGGGAACGACCCCGTGTATTAACGGTAGAGTCACCCCACAGGGAATGCCTGCAATTAAAATCCCCTAAAAGGAGGAAAGGTGGAGGTAATAGAGAAAGGATCCTGTTTAATTCTGGAACATCGAGCGGGATCGAGGGGGAAAGGTATATGGAAACTACTGTAAGCCAGCGGGAAAGGAACACTCTGGCAAGCGTGCATTTAACCCTTGTCTAGCGGGCCCTCTGTGGCCATTTTGGGCCTTTTCAGGCCATTCTGACAGCTATATCAACCATCAGTATGAAAGGAACTGTATTGCGCCGAAAACTAGGTGGAAATCGCTACACAATGACGTAAGATACAGCTACGTAGCACTCGTGGAGCACTGACAGTGTTACCTCGAAGATGGAAGTTTAGCAGATTTTGCTACCTTGCTCACTTTTAGCGAACTATTGGTTACACTGTGATCCTCTCGCGCGGTGGGGGAACTGGAGTTAGTGTGGGCCGGGAGGCCACAGATATCGGACGTATGGATCATTACTATCCCACTCATTTTCACTCGATTTTCACCCTTTTTTCACCCGTTTTTTGCCTGTTTTTTCAACTCGACTTATGTGGTGAGCCGCTCTTTAAGGGTTAAGAGAGGTACGGATAGTTAACTGAGACACTGGGACATCAAGATGTACGAGGAGGCAAGTAGCATACTGGGAATGGGGAGAACTTATATAGGAGTAAAAAGGAATTGGGGAGGGGGCATTAGATAAACGCGATTCTTGTAAACTAATAACAAGTGGGCTAAACCTAGAGATAAGGTAACGAAGATCAACACGATGTGCTGCAAAACTACGAATGTTCCATTGTAAAATGGACATTATAAAGACAAAAAAGATTAAAAAGAAGACGCGTACAAGAGGGAAGAAAAGACGTACACTATATACAACATATTTACAAAATACAGGTAACACCGTGGGTGGAAAATATAGCCAAGAGAGGCTAACGATGGGATATAAGAGCAGGAATTGGAGAAGACGTTGAAGGGGAAGACTGGAAACCGGGGGGCATAGGGAGGTCTAACAGAGAAAGAGGAGAGGAAGGAGGAGGGCCGGAAGAGGAAGGAAGGACGGACGGCGGGTGGGAAGAGAAGGAGGGGGTAAGGGCAGGAGAAGGAAGAGGGGGAGGGTCAGGAGGAGGAAGAGGAGGAGGGCCCGGAGGAAGGCCAGAAGGGGGAGTGGAGGAAGAGGACGGGGCAGGGGAAGGCGGGAGAGGGGAAGGCGGGAGAGGGGTAGGGGGGAGAGAAGAGGGGGTAGGATGAACTTCGGCGTGAACAGTAGAAGGTGGTGGGTGGGAAGAACGGATAAATTCGTCAATCTGAGGTAGGGTTTCGTAGGAGAAATCTAGGGATGCAGGGACGGGAGGAGGAGGAGACTGGACGGAGAGAGGAGAAAGGGAAACAGAAGGAGAAGGAGGCGACTTCTTCTTCTTCTCGCAGGGACTTGAGCACCGCACATCACGGAGACCACCCTTACGTTTAAAAGAGGAAGCGGGCGAGGAAGAACGGAGCACAGGAGCCCGTTTGGTAGAGGAGAAGGGAAGTTTAGAGCGAGTAGGAGATTTGGGGCGACTAGAAGAGGAAGATGACGGAGAACGGGGGGGAGGCTTGGAACGGTGAGAGCGTGGAGGGAGACTAGAAGAGGAGGAACAAGGAAGAGAGCAAGAGGAAGGGGCAGAAGTAGGAGAAGGACTGAGAACAGAGAAAGTGTTAGACAAAGGGACAGAAAAGGAAGAGACGGAAGGACGAACGGAGGAGACTGAAGAGGAGGAAGGAGAAAATCCAGGAGAAGCACCGGTAGAAGGAAGGGAGGCAGATGACGAAACTGGTGAGACCGGGGGGACGGAGGGAGCGGAGGCGGTGGAAGGAACCGAGGAACCAGAAAAAGGGGGGGGCGTGGTAGAGGGAGGCAAAGAAGAGGAGGGAGGAGACAGAGTCTTGGAAAATGACTGAGGGGTGAAGCCCAAGCGACGAGCCTCTTGGCGGGCTGCGGTGAGCGTAAGGCCGTGTCTCGCTTTGAGGACAGCAACCTCAGACTCGAACAGATGAACGGGGCAAATCTTAGAGTCGGCCGAATGAGACCCGCGGCAATTAAGGCAGAACTGGGACGTTGACTGACATTCGCCAACGGCATGTCCGGACTGCGCACAGCGCGGGCAGAGTGGGCTCTCAGCGGCTGTACGGCAGAACTTAGCCGGGTGGCCGAAACGCCAGCAGCTGCGACACTGGAGTGGACGGGGAAGAGACGCAGTCACGGGGAGGCGAGTGCCACCGACAATAACATGGGCAGGAAGGGAAAGTCCATCAAAAGAGATCTTGGCAATGTTAGCGGGATGGCGGCGAAGGTCGCGAGGAGGGATAGTGTAGCACACCACACTAACCACCTTGTGGTCTTGAGCGACAACGATGTCCTTGACGAGGTCGGCGCAATCCGCGAAAGGACGACCCCCGAGACGGATGGAAGCGGGGATCAGGACAGTCCCTGTACAGGAGTTGAGTCGTTGATCTTTTTGAGCCGGGATGGGGGTGCCAGAACAATCGACGAAAGAGGACATAGCAGTAGCCTGAAGTTCGTTTTGGACGGTAACAAGACGGGAGGCATCATGGCGGGAGTGGAAGGTGACGTCCTTTCCCACCTGTTGAAGGAGACGCAGGTGGAAGAGGAGGTCATCACCGGCTAGAGGCGCAGAAGCAGGGATGGAGAAAAACTTAGTAAAGGAAGGAGGTGCAAAGAGAGAGGACATAGGGAGGACCGAGGAGCGAGGACGAGAAGAGGACGAAACTGGAGAAGAAGAGGAAAGAGAACGAGGGAGGGAGGGCAGAAAAGGGTCGAGGGTGACAAGACTAGAGGGAGAAGAGGAAGACGCAGAAATAACTACAGGAGAGGAGATGAAATCCTGGGTAGTGGAGGGCGGAGAAAGACGTGACGAAGACGGAAGGGTAGGAGAAGGATTCGGAACGGTAATGGACGAGAGGGACGAGCGACGACCGAGGGATAGTTCAGCGGGCCGGTCGAGAGCACCCAAAACCATCCCCGACTCACCGTGCTCCCACGGTGAACCGGACTGACATCCAGACAACAGACCCCCAAGTGGCAGGCTGCATGCCACAAGGGGCTCACTCACCGGAACCACTAAAGCAGAAGCCATAAACAGGGAAGAACAGGGAAAAAAGCATAAGTCGTCACCATAGCAAGAGAAAAGGGGGTAAAGCATGGAAGAAGATACTGCGGTTACCAGGTGCCCCTGGCAACGAAAGGGAGAAAGACCTCCGCAGGGCCACGAAACCCAGAATGCGGCCAATTGAGATGGGACAGGTCTCGGCTTTGAGCTAGGGACCTTGTACAACCCGGGCATTTGTCCTGCAGCTTTGTCCCACGGAGAACGGGGCCGGCGTAGTCACCTGACACACTCACTGGGAAGAGAGAAGAGAATCAGAAACCCCAAAGCAACCCTATAGTGCCTATCCTCCAGCAACGAGCCTTGCGAGCCCTGGCCGGCAGCACCTGTCGCCAGGTGGACTCTGCCAACTCAGCAGTGATCAGAGACACCAAGGCGAAGCCCTAAGGAAACTAGAACCTCCGAAGCAGTTAAAGAGAAAGGAAGGAAGCAAACAGGGAAGTCAACCGGAAGGGAAGGGAGGGACGGGACCACAAAAGTTCAAGGGTGGGAGACCGGCCTCGGATGGCAGCCCCAGGAGAAAGCGGAAGAGGGAAAAACGAAAACTAGAAAGGAGGAGAAAGAAAAGGACATGACAAAATTAGTTGGAGGTGATAGGGAGAGCGGCCAAGAACCTTGGCCGCCCCACCTACAAGCCCGGAAGCCCCCAAACGGCGGCAACGAGTCATGTGGCAAGGGGGACTTTTGGCATTGTACATACACACACACATAAAAAGTGACACACACACATATAAAGAGTGCCACACACACACACAGTGACACACGTACACACACACACAAAGTGACATACATACACACGCGTACATACACACGCGTACATACACACACACACACACAGTGACATACATACACACACGTACACACACGCACACAGTGACATACATACACACACGTACACACACAGGATCTAACAATAACACAGGGTAAGGTATTGGCATTGCACACACACACACACACACACACACACACACACACATACATACATACACATACTCCTGGCATTGTACAGTAGCCAAAAATAATTATGTCGCAGCTGTCATTATACCCCTCTATCACTCCAGTGTAATGATGTCTGCCAGATGTTGATTTAGGTATGCAAGTAGAGATGGTACACTAAATACTTCCTAGTATATAATAGCTGGCATTATGGCTCTTGTTTTCTACTGCAATGATGTCTACCAGATGTGTATTTAAGCAAGTCAGTTGAGATAGTACATTGTTTGCAAGATGTTGAAATCGGTTTTTCAGTAAGGATAATATACAGTATAGGTTGAAGACTTCATGGCCTATCGTAGTCATCATTAAATATCGCTTTTTTCCAGTGTAATAATGTCTGCAAGATGCTTATATAGGCATGCAAGTAAAGATGGTTATATAAATACTTCCTGGTATGTCTCTATAGTCAGTATGTTCACAAATAATGGATATCCAAAGACCAAACTATATACTGTATAACATGAACCAACATTATCAGATGTGTATTATGGGTATGAAGATAAAGGAGTATAAAGATAGGCACATATCACCAACGGTACCCGGATGGCGAAGGTTGGCCGATCTCTGTTACTATGGGGTTTCTACTTGGCATCAGAGGGCCACTCAAAGGGCACTTAAGGGGTTTTGCTGGTCCCCTTTCTCCCTCGTGTTAAGCCCCATTTGTTTTGAGATTATAAAACGTTCGGTCCATTAGTTTGGCGATTTTAACACCTTACGCCCAATTTAGTTGTCAATTTTAAGACCTTTCGTGCCATTTAGGTGTCGATTTTTCCTGGCGAGCGATAGCGAGCCTGTAATTTTAAGAGGAAGCTGCCTTCGGCCGGGAAATTTTCTACCGAAAAATGTACAAATTTATCTTGAAAGGGGGTCTAGGGGGTGGTTTTCTTAGCTTGATGGAGGTGTAACTAAGATATAAAGAAATACATGAATTAATAGGCCAAAAAAAGGCCCATGTCCCCTTAAGATAACAAAACAGTCTAAGGAAACCACACGCCCAATTTAGACAAAATACACCGATCATGAGCTACTCTATTATGTTGTTATAATGTATAATATCAGTACAATGTATTCGTATAACGAGGATTTATCTGTGGTCATAAGGGTTTCATTTTTTCAGTTAAAACTAAATAAATTAAGTGCATCGAAAATACGATAAACATCTAACACGGATTGGGGTCAGTAGCTCTCTCTCTCTTCTCTCTCTCTCTCCCACAAACACACACATACACACACACACACACGTGTGTGTGTGTGTGTGTGTGAAGATGTTTTGAGAGAATATGCACCCAAACTTCCAGAATATGCACCTAAACTTCCGGAATATCCACCCAAACCTCCAGAATATGCACCCAATATCCGCACCTATTCCCTGGCTGACTCTTCCTAAATGGTATAAAAACTAGCCCGATAACTGTAGTCGTTTGTGAGTTATAGTGATTAAGATAATGGACATCATTATAATAAACCTGGAGACAAAAGGCACAGTATCACACGGGAGCTTTTATCGTCAATATTTTCCCGGCAAAATTTCTGGTCTATTATGTACTGGTATCGATATTTAGGCTGGGGATGAATTAGCTTAGGTACCTTAGATGACATAAATATTAGAAAAGTTTACCTCATCAGCTAAGTTACCTCATCAGCTAAGTTACCTCATCAGCTAAGTTAAAGATCAAAGTTGGAGGGATAAGCGCTCGTGTGATACTGATTTCAAGGTACACTCTATGACCCAAATCCTGGCCCAATATGTACCCTCGAACAGCATAAACAAACTTTCGAAATGTTAATACAGTACTAGGCAAAGGATTAATGTTAATACAGTACTAGGCAAAGGATTAATGTTAATACAGTACGAGGCAAAGGATTAATGTTAATACAGTACTAGGCAAAGGATTAATGTTAATACAGTACTAGGCAAAGGATTAATGTTAATACAGTACTAGGCAAAGGATTAATGTTAATACAGTACTAGGCAAAGGATTAATGTTAATACAGTACTAGGCAAAGGATTAATGTTAATACAGTACTAGGCAAAGGATTAATGTTAATACAGTACTAGGCAAAGGATTAATGTTAATACAGTACTAGGCAAAGGATTAATGTTAATACAGTACTAGGCAAAGGATTAATGTTAATACAGTACTAGGCAAAGGATTAATGTTAATACAGTACTAGGCAAAGGATTAATGTTAATACAGTACTAGGCAAAGGATTAATGTTAATACAGTACTAGGCAAAGGATTAATGTTAATACAGTACTAGGCAAAGGATTAATGTTAATACAGTACTAGGCAAAGGATTAATGTTAATACAGTACTAGGCAAAGGATTAATGTTAATACAGTACTAGGCAAAGGATTAATACGAAGATTGTATTCAGCTTGGGGTAGATTGGAAACTCCAAGGCCACAATATATTATGTCCTAGAGTGTATAGTACAATATTGGATATGTGTGTATGCATGTATTAATAACTGAAATTCAATCTGAAAGCATTGATATACATATAAATATTACTTATTTGAATTAGTCAGTTATTAGAAATCGTAGCAAATATTTGCTTAGCTTGCTATAATATACCTTGAGATCAGTCTATTATATAAATGAACTACATGCGTAAGCATCCAATTCATAGATGCATTTTAAAGTATTTGAGTTCCATAATTATTTGATTATATATATGTAATGTGTAAATAAGTGCAATTTGCATAGACATTATGAAATAAAGACAATTGAATTTAATTGAAATTAACCGTGACACAATGCTTAAAAAAGTATAATTCAGAAGCTGCCAGATCAGAGTTGTGGATGGTACGTTGCGGTAAAAATCCCTTGTGTAACTCCTCCTTTACGCATACCTTCCAGATCCCATAGTAGACGCCTTGCTGTAGAAGAGTCATGAAGCCACACAAAGCTTCCTAGTTGTTGATTTAGTCTATTTATATACAGTAGTAATATCCTAAAGAACCATATTCAAGTAGGTAGATGAGCATTGTAAACATAGGGTGGGGTACAGACAAAGCCATATATTGGATACTACTAAGGGTTTCAGATATACAAAAATACATATTTTGTATATATTTAATAGTGACATATAACATGAATATAAAGACGATAATAGGGTTGAGTGGTGGCTGATAACGACCGTGTTTGATGGAGGAGCAATAATGGTTTGTTGGTTCCACAGGTACGCCACGGTAGCCTTGTCCGTTTCCTAGTCAATCAGGTGTGGCTTTAACCTCATGACTAAGGGACAAGTGGCTTAATTATCCACTTTTGGTAATGCATTATAATGACGAAAATTAGGGCACGGTATGAATCAAGTTGTGGCAAAATATCATACTGATCCAACTGTTTGTTAATAAGTTATTCCCGAAAAACTATTTAACACGGCCTCTGAAACCCATAGTAGGCTAGGAGTCACTATCACATTATAGGGGGGAAGGGCCTATTTATTTGCTCATTTATATATCTTATTATCATTATTATTTTAGCTTCTTCCCTTGACCTCCGTCAAGCTTTAATAAACACCACCAAGACCCTCCTTCAAGATAAATTGTAAATTTGTCGATACAAAAATGTCCCGGCCAAAGGCCGCGTCCTCTTAAATTGCAGGCTTGCTATCGCTCACCAGGAAATAAATCGACATCTACATGACACGAAAGTCTTAATATTGACAAAGAAATGGGTCGATAGGTCTTAAAATCGCCAAACTAATGGGCCGAATTAAAATCTAGTGAGTCTAAACATAAGGGAGAAGGGGAACCAGAAAAACGACCCATCTCCCCATAACACATACTAAAGAAAAGGATGTTAGTCGACCAATGCTATTTCCAATTTTGAAATACGAATACATAGCACAAAAAAAAAAAAAAAAAAAAGAAAATGGAGTGTACATTTATTAGGGACACCAAACTCTGATACATTATAACACCTTCAGTTCCATGACATATTTTTACCTTCTAATCTGACAAATATTAGACGATTGTATGCAGTTTAAGAGGGACCTATGTTATTCAGAGGGTTCATTGAGACCGTATTTACCCCTTTGAGTCCTAGAGGTCGAGTAGAAGTTAAGGAAAATCGTCTAATAGTAACCAGAATATGATGGAAATGACGTGATCGTGTTGAAAGGGTTAAGGGGAGAATACCGTTTTTCTGAACCCCCTTCTCCCCAATGTTTAGCCCCACTAGTTTTGAGGATTTAAGACGTTGATTCCATTAGTTTGGTGATTTAATGACCTTTCACCCCATTTCTTTGTCAAAATTAAAACCCTTCGTGCCATTTACGTGTCGATTTTTTCCTGGCGAGCGAGAGCGAGCCTGTAAATTTAGGAGGAATCGGCCTTTGGCCAGGAAATTTTTCTCCCGAAAAATGTACAAATCAATCTTGAAGGGGGATCTAGGGGGTGTTTTTCTAAGCTTGATGGAGGTCTAGGGGGGAAACTAAACAAAATATATGAATAAATTAATTAATAGACCAAACAAACAGCCAGTCTCCCGATAAGAGAAGTTATCGATGTACAGTACTTGCACTATCGGTGGTACTATCAGTGAAGACTATTGGTGTGCTACATAGTGATAGTGATCGTGGTGGTTTATCAAGTATGGGGATCAGGTACAAGGCATGCGGGGTGGCAGGCGGTGACAAAAAAGGTAAACAAATATAACAATATTGTAGGTGTTGTTTTTGTTGTTGTTGTAGTATCGGTGAAGTGTGTGTGTGTGTGTGTGTGTGTGTGTGTTTGTGTGTTTGTGTAAGAACATGATAAATATGAGAGACTTACAGTACTTTGGAAAACAAAAAAACTCACCCAGACCCCTTTCAAGGTAAATTTGTAAATTTGCCGATAGGAAAATGCCCCGACCGAAGGCCGATTCCTTCAAAAGTTACAGGGTCGCTATCACTCGCCAAGTAAATGTCGACACTTAATTGGGGAAAACCGCCTTATTATCTAATGGGGTGAAAAGTCTTAACATCTCGAAATTAATGGTGCAAAACAGGGGAAGTTCAAAAAGAGATAGTCAAGTAGATAATTGTGTGGAAACAAGAGCCAAAAGAGATAGTCAAGTAGATAATTGTGTGGAAACAAGAGCCAAAAAAGATTAAAAACAAAAACACAAGAGAGGATGCCACAGAGTAAGACACACTGTATATTAGCCCTCTCACGACCATAGGACGCAGAGGTTGCCAGATTAGCAATAAGAAAAAGATTTCTCTCACTGTTATAATTACCTCTCCAAAATTAGTTTTCTGCCCACAGCTAACTCAAAGACAACTGCAGAGGTTGAAGTAAACAAACTAAAGGTTTATCGATACCCCTGACGGTAACAAAGGATTTAAAGTATCCCTAATAGGCTCAAAAATCGCGTCCGGATGTGAGAGGGTTAGGAATTATACTAGGCTTTATATATTAACCCTTTCACCACGATCACACCTGTTTACCTTTGATTCTGGCCATAATTAAACGATTGTATGCAGCTTAAGATGGACCTATGTTATTCAGAGGGTTTATTTAGATCGTATAAACCCTTTGAGTCCTAAATGACTGTATGCAGCTTAAGATGGACCTATGTTATTCAGAGGGTTCATTAAGATCGTATTTACCCTTTTGAGTCCTAAAGGAAGATTATCAGCTAAAAGAGAATCGTCTGATAGTAACCAGAATATGATGAAAAGGATGTCATCGTTCTGAAGGGATTAAGGAAAAATCAATATTGGGAAATACATTATACTAATTTGGATGAAAGTGATATAAAACAATGGGAATGATAATGATATGGATATATACAGACAAACATATATTGAAATAGTGATATAAAACAATGGGAATGATAATGATATGGATATATACAATGGGAATGATAATGATATGGATATAATACAATGGGAATGATAATGATATGGATATATACAATGGGAATGATAATGATATGGATATATACAGACAAAGATATATTGAAAAAGAAAAAAAAAACAAGAAATGTAACAATTTACGTAAAATAGGGATAGGTAAATATTGAGAAAGATATTAAGGGGAAAGGGTTTATTTTTGATCGATATATTTATGTGTTAATTATTATTTTTAGTTTCCTCCCTAAACCTCCATCAAACTTTAAAAAACACCCCTTAGACCCCTGTACATTTTTCGGTAGAAAAATGTCCAGGCCGAAGGCCGGTTCCTCTTAGAATTACAGGCTCAATATTGCTCTTCATGGAAAATCGACACCTAAATGGCACGAAAGGTCAATGTATTGACAAAGAAATGGGGGAAAAGGTCTTCAAGTCGCCACACTAATGGAACGAATGTCTTATAACCTTAAAGCTAATGGGACTAAACATGAGGGAGAAAAAGCAACCAGCTCCCCCCTAAGGTTGACAAATAGTGGGTAAAGACAAATATCAATCAAACATACTAAGTTGGTATACACATATTGACAAAGGTAGTACGTTAGATAAACTAAGGAAATAAATACCTGTACAGTATAATGGATATCGATACTAAATTAGGTAAACATAGGAAACAATATATAAAGAGAAGTATTTGATGTGAGAAAGATTAAACGTTTGCGAAAATGAAAAAGTTAGGTATCTTATGCACTGTTCATTGTAGAACAAAAATATATATCATGTATGTGGGTTTAACGCCTTCAGTACCAGGGACGTCCTTTTCATCATATTCTGGCAACTATACTATTAGACGCTATTATTCAGCTTAGGAAGGACCTCTAGCCATAATATTAGGCTTCAAACTATTTCAACCAACCCTATTAACTGCCAAAAGATCCTTCCCAAGCTCCATAACATCGTCTGAATATAGGCTAGAATAATGCATAGCACACGTCGCCAGTACTCAAATATAGGCTAGAATAATGCATAGCACACGTCGCCAGTACTCAAATATAGGCTAGAATAATGCATAGCACACGTCGCCAGTACTCAAATATAGGCTAGAATAATGCATAGCACACGTCGCCAGTACTCAAATATAGGCTAGAATAATGCATAGCACACGTCGCCAGTACTCAAATATAGGCTAGAATAATGCATAGCACACGTCGCCAGTACTCAAATATAGGCTAGAATAATGCATAGCACACGTCGCCAGTACTCAAATATAGGCTAGAATAATGCATAGCACACGTCGCCAGTACTCAAATATAGGCTAGAATAATGCATAGCACACGTCGCCAGTACTCAAATATAGGCTAGAATAATGCATAGCACACGTCGCCAGTACTCAAATATAGGCTAGAATAATGCATAGCACACGTCGCCAGTACTCAAATATAGGCTAGAATAATGCATAGCACACGTCGCCAGTACTCAAATATAGGCTAGAATAATGCATAGCACACGTCGCCAGTACTCAAATATAGGCTAGAATAATGCATAGCACACGTCGCCAGTACTCAAATATAGGCTAGAATAATGCATAGCACACGTCGCCAGTACTCAAATATAGGCTAGAATAATGCATAGCACACGTCGCCAGTACTCAAATATAGGCTAGAATAATGCATAGCACACGTCGCCAGTACTCAAATATAGGCTAGAATAATGCATAGCACACGTCGCCAGTACTCAAATATAGGCTAGAATAATGCATAGCACACGTCGCCAGTACTCAAATATAGGCTAGAATAATGCATAGCACACGTCGCCAGTACTCAAAGGGTTTAGACCGGGTAAAACCTCCGTAACAATATATTATACCCTTAAGGGGAGATGGGTCGTTTTTCTGGTCCCCTTTCTCCCTTGTGTTATGCCCCATTTGTTTTGAGGTTAGAAGACGCTCAGCCCATTAGTTTGGCGATTTTAACACCTTTCTCCCCATTTCGTTGTCAATTTTAAGACCTTTCGAGCCATTTAGGTGTCGATTTGTTCCTTGCAAGCGATAGCGATCCTGAAATTTTAAGAGGAACCGGCCATCGGCCGGCAAAATTTTCTACCGAAAAATGTACAAATTTATCTTGAAGGGGGGTCTAGGGGGTGTTTTGCTAAGCTTGATGGAGGTCTAGCGAGGAAACTAAGTAATAAGGGAATACATGAATTAATAGACCAAAAAAAACGGCCCATCTCCCATTAACTGGAATATTGGTAGTAATAAACCCGTCCATTGTAATACATAATCAGAGGTAAATCACTTACAATATACCCACCTTGATTGTATTTACGTTTTATACACCTTTTGATTTAGTTTACAATGTAGGTCTATAGTAATGCGGAGGGAAACATAAGAATAGAAGTAGCAAAAAAGAAGAAAAATGTAACTGATAATATCGCTTAGATTTAACACTGTCGGATCTGACGTCTTGTGGAGTATTATGATGTATATGTACGAATCCCGGTGGATCACATATATGCTTTCATTAATTTCATTGGAGGTGTTTGGTGTTGGGGTGAAATTCATAAAAACTAGATTAATATTATTGAGGATTTGTCTTCCTTTTGCCATTTTCAGGCAATGTATCTCAGTTTGTCCACTAGGCTAACAAAAACGCCTTCCCAGACTTCCTTCAAACTAAAATATGCCCTCTCAGACCCCCTTCAAGTTAATTTGTAAATTTTTCGGTAGAAGAATGTCCCGGCCGATTCCTTCTAAGTTTCAGTTTCGCTATAGCTCGCCCAGAATATAAATCAGTACCTAAATGGGGTGAAGCGTCTTATTATCGTCAGACTAATTGTGTGAAACGTCTTAAAATCTCGAAACTAATGGAGCGAAATCAATGAGTCCGCCCCTACAGACCAAATAGGCTCAATAAGTTATTTTGCGAAGTAATGTCTATAAAGGATAACATTCCATTGGGCACTGTGGATGGATGATTTACGATTGAAATTAGTTCATGTAAATTTGTTTTGATTATTTACAGTAGGTAACATCGAATGGCAGTGTAACCGTGATGACAATTACAAGCTACAGTACTTTCCGATAAAGTACGAAGACTTGACATAATTATAAACAATTATTACTTCAATCATATATATAACTAATGCCGTATGGGATATGGGATATACTGTAAGTACTAATCTAAATACTACACTCACTATGTTTTACAATATTCACACTGGGTAATTCACGAGGTTCTAAAGTCTAAGCAAGCCAAATCACAAATAGAAATAGTCTACGTTCACACTTCATTACCCAGTTCGGGACGAAATACGCAAGCAAGACAACCACCTGTCAAGTACACAATTATAGAGTCTCTACTTACTGTCACTTGGTGAGTCAAAAAGAAACGGAGTATTATTATTATTCTGCAAGAGCGCGGTATCAGCTGAATGTAAACAGGAATTTTCAACAACTTCCTTCACTGTCTAAAAGAACTGTGTTGGGGAAAGCTTGTGATACGGGCTTCTTATGATGAACTAGTCTTGGATTTCGTTGCAAGACTGGCCTTTGTATCGGCGCTCCTCTTACCAAGAACCAGCTGATCCCTACAGTGTACGATAACTCTCTTGACATTGAGGATATTCGCCCTATTCAGCTATTTTCTCGGACGTTTTTTTCAGCAATGCATGAAGGTTGGCTTATAAAAGTAGTTTACGTGTCTAAAGTTCCAATAATATAAGTATATATCAATGGAAATACGATATACCTAGTAAATCACGTGAAGGTCATTCCTTGTGGCCTGACGTCATGACAATCACGCGCTGCCATTGGCCCGCTGCCAACACACCCCAAAGCAGCCAATGAATTGCGGGGATTTTGGAGGTGTGTACATCATAATATGGTGTAGTTCGACAAAGGTAACAAATCCACCCATATCACTCGTTCCAAAAGATTGATGGTAATGCGTATATTCTTTAGAGATAATTTATAGATAATATAAGACAAAGTAAAGATATTCAAGATTATACAGAGTAGGGGGTAAGAGGGTGACAACGGTGATGTACGAGAGAGGTGAAGCCTGGCCTCTCCCCTAAGCCCATATACAGGTACACTTATGCCAATATATTTACAGTAGCCGTCATTCTTTGCGTTGTAAGCCATAATATATATATATATATATATATATATATATATATATATATATATATATATATATATACCGGTATATATATACAGTATATATATATATATATATATTATACATAATTATATATACATTATACAGTACATATATATATACACACTCGAAACAATAAATACGCCAAGTCTGTCCAAGTAATCGATTAGATCACGTAGTTAATGCCCCAACAACGCAAGTACGGCTATAGATGGCAAAACAAAAACAACACGAGGTATACAATATGGTGAGGATAGAAGCCAAGACAGGCGGACATGTTTCAAGTTCAAACCCTCTCTCCCCCTCCACCTACCCCCCCCCCCCCCCCCCCCCCCACACACACACACACACCCTCCCTGGTCCTGTGGGGTTGTATCTTGCTATAGTGGGTACGAATGTTATTTCCGTAAGAAGTTGATAATGCATTTCCGTAAGATATTGACAATTTCTTAGTTTCCTCCCTAGACCTCCATCAAACTTAAAAACAACATATTGTATACACACACACACACACACCATACATACTGTGTACACAAATACCACACATACTGTATACACACACCACACATACTGTATACACACATACCACACATACTGTATACACACATACCACACTTACCCATATCACACATACTGTATACACACACACCACACATACTGTATACACACACACCACACATACTGTATACACACACACCACACTTACACATATCACACATACTGTATACATACACACCACACATACTGTATACACACACACCACACATACTGTATACACACACACCACACTTACACATATCACACATACTGTATACACACACCACAGATACTGTATATACACATACCACACTTACACATATCACACATACTGTATACACACACACCACACTTACACATATCACACATACTGTATTTTTTTTTTTTTTTTTTTTTTTTTTTCTATGTGATTGAGGGAGGCAAAAGGCATAACTGCCTATAGCGAGTGCCTCCCCCATAGTTGAAAGAGTGACAGGGCCAAAATCAAGGGACGTTCGAGCCAAAATGCCTGGACACACGGAGTTTGAAGCAATTTAAGTCATAGGAAGAGGGAAAGACTGATTCTGGGAGAGAGTTCCAGAGCTCAGATGTTGAGTAGAAGAAAGTTTGAGAGTAACGTTTCACTCTTGGGTTGGAGAGTTGCACAGAGTAGGGGTGGGATTGAGTTGCAAGACGGGTACCACGTGCCCTACGTAAAGGAGGTGGTATGCACTGGGATAGCTCTGAGGAACACTGATTATTATAGTAGCGATAGAATAGCGAGAGAGATGCAACATTGCGGCGGAGACAGAGAGATTGCAGAGAGTTGGTGAGTGGACGGGAGTTAATGATACGAAAGGCCTTCCTTTCAACTTTGTCTAGGAGAGCGGTGTGAGAGGAACCTCCCCACACATGTGAACAATACTCAATACAAGGGCGCACTATGCCCCTGTACAGAGCAAGAAGCTGTGCAGGGGAAAAGAACCCCCTAAGGCGGTTGAGCACACCCAGCTTCTGGGAGGCTGCCTTAGCAAGACTGGTAATATGGTCCTTCCAAATGAGAGCAGAAGAAAAAGAGACACCAAGAATATTGAGAGAAGATGAAGGGTTGATTTTTGTATTGTTGAAGAATAAGGGATAGTCCGCTGGGAGATCCTGACGGGTAGATAGATGGAGAAATTGGGTTTTGGAAGCATTAAAGTTAACAAGGTTTTCTCTGCCCCAATTGGAAATAGTATTTAGATCAGAATTTAAGAGTTCTATGGCTTCATTACGTTTGTCGTTGAGGGATTGCTGGCTGGGGCGTTCTGAAAAACTAATGGAGTAGTGTAAGGTTGAGTCGTCTGCGTATGAATGGATGGGAATTAAGGTACAGTTAAGGAGATCATTTATAAAAATTAGAAAGAGAATAGGAGATAGGACAGAGCCCTGAGGAACACCGGAGTTTATAGGGTGAGGAAGTGAACAATGGCCGTCCACAACCGCAGCTATGGAACGGCCGGAAAGGAAATTAGAGACAAAGGCACAGATGGAGGGATAGAAACCGAAGGAGGGTAGTTTAGAAATTAAAGATTTATGCCAGACTCTATCGAAGGCTTTCGATATGTCTAGTGCAATAGAAAAAGTCTCACCGAAGTCCCGAAAGGAGGATGACCAAGAGTTAGTAAGATATGAAAGAAGATCACCAGTAGAGCGACCCTTAAGGAAGCCATACTGGCGATCTGAGAGCAGATTATGAGAAGAGAAATGCTTAAGAAATTTGGAAGCAAGAATAGTTTCAAAAACTTTAGAAAGACAAGAGATAAGAGCAATTGGACGATAGTTGGAGGGTTGAGAGCGGTCACCCTTCTTTGGGACAGGTTGAATGTGAGCAAACTTCCAGCATGAAGGGAAGACGTTAGAGGATAGACAGAGACGAAAGAGTTTGCCTAGGCAGGGAGTCAGCACGGAAGCACAGTTTTTGAGAACAACAGGAGGAACACCGTCCGGACCGTACGC
>JBAKBP010033437.1:0-21879 GCA_037953745.1 Lithodes maja | reverse complement strand
GTCCAGGTTATATACCAATAACCTTAGTGACCACCTGGTCAGCCTCATATTCCGATTGTGAAACTGGTCCAAGATCTCGAGAGGGCAATGATCTGGGTAAACTACACCGACCGGACCATAGGCTGGAACATAGATCTCGAAATGCCCCAGCGCATCATTGTCCTTTTCACTTTCATTCATCAGGCTCTGACACGTTGCTGGTGCATTCTTAAGTCCGTAGGGCATAACATTACACCGGTAAGTACTCCCGTCCACCACAAAACCACATACCTCTTTAGCGCGCTCGGACAAAGGTACTTGCCAGTAACCTTTTACTAAATCAACTTTAGACAAAAACCGAGCATTACCAATTTTATCAACACTATCATCAACCCGAGGAAGAGGATATGGGTTAGTTGGAGTCAAACCGTTTAGCCTACGGAAATCAATACAGAAGCGTACCTTGCCATCTGGTTTAGGCTGCAGTGTTACGGGGGAAGTCCATTTAACGGTACCTTTCTCTATCAACCCTCTACCGAGCATATACTCCAACTCATCCCTCAGAGCGGGTAGTTTTATGGGGGGCACACAGTATGGGATTGACTTAAAGGGTAGATGGTGCCCCACGTCAACATCATGCATAGCCTGAGTAGTGAGGCCTGGATGTTCAGCGAATACAGTGGGGTATAAACCGAGCAACTGACGGATAGCTTCAAATTGCGGCTCAGGCAAATGGGCTATAGCCTCGTCAGCCCTTAGGCTCGAGTTCCCCGCCCACTGATCCGCTGAAACATGGTGATCCCAGCTATCCTCCTCTGAAGCTTGACTGTCCCCCTCTCCTTCTCCACCACGGCCGCAACAAGCCAACACAGGGACAGTGAGAGGCTCAGAGGGGCGCCTCACATACTCTTTTATCAGGTTCACGTGACATAACTGATTCTTCTTCCTCCTGTCTGGAGTGGCAACAAGGTAATCTAGGTCCGAAATTTTCTCCACAATTTTATAGGGTCCAGTATACTTCGCCGACAAGGGGTTACCCACCAAAGGCAACAAAATCAACACCTCCTGTCCCACAATGAACTCCCGGAGCTTCACTTTGCGATCATACCTGTCCTTCATTAAAGCTTGTGACCCTGTTAAATTCCGACCTGCCATCTCCAGACTCTTAAGCATGCGCTCACGGCTTTCAAACACATACTTCAACAAGGAACAAGGCAGCACAGTTCCTTCCCAAATTTCCCGCAGCATATTAAGGGGGGCCCCTGACTCGGTGTCCAAAAATCAGCTCGTTTGGACTAAATCCCAGGCTCTCACCAGGCACTTCCCGAGCAGCAAACAGTACATACGGCAATCCAAGATCCCAATCTCTTCCGTTATCAGCACAATAACACCTGAGCATGCTTTTAAGGGTGGCATGCCACCGCTCAAGCACCCCTTGGCTCTCAGGGTGATACGCTGACGATACCACCGCCCGTATTCCATGCTGTTGCATTGTTTGCTTAAAGAGATTGGAGGTGAAATTGGACCCCTGATCAGACTGAATCTCCTCCGGGTACCCGTACCTTGAAAAGTACCACAACAAGTTACTGACTACCGTCTTAGCCATGCCGTTTTTCATGGGGTATGCATCGGGGTATCTAGTGGCAACATCCATGATGGTTAACAAAAATTTATTACCAGCCTTTGTGGGAGGGAGGGGACCAACCATGTCAACAACAATCTTACTAAAAGGTGGCCCAATTACAGGAATAGGGTGCAACGGAGCTTTAGGAATAACTTGGTTTGGTTTCCCGACCCGTTGACAAATATCACATGAGTTTATCCAGGACTGCACATGAGACTTCATCCCCGGCCACCAAAACAACTTCCCCAAAGCCGCCACCGTTTTTCTTACCCCCAAATGTCCTGCCAGCGGTGTGTCATGCGCCAAACTCAGTAGGCTATCCCTGCACTCCCGCGGCACCATCAACTGGTCCACTACCCCGGACCCCATCTTCCAGCTACGGTTAGGGTCTTGAAAACGCCGATACAGGATGCCATCTAAATAAAAAAAATCTCCCGGCTGTGCATCACCGTCCTCGTCGAGCTCCACAGCTCCATTAGCACACGTTTGGAGCTCAGGGTCCTCCAGCTGCAACCGACGTATATCTGAGGGTGCCAAGCGATCTAACTGCTCCCGGAGCAATGCATGACCCTCCCCGATACTGAGCTGCTCCCTCTGTCTCTCTCGATGTTCATAACGTTGCTGTCGTGGAGACTCGTCATGCCCAGCCTCGTCACTCTCGATGACAGGCCCAGGGGCTACTCCAGAACTAAGTAATGGTGCTAATACTGAATCACCCAGGAGAGCCGCCGAGTCAAAACTCTTAAAACCAACTCCAGCTTTAGCCTCCTCCTGTTGATCGTTCCTCTGCTGGTCTGAAGACGGAGGACTAGGCGGTGACACTTTAGCTGCCCGAGCTCGGGTGACAGCACACGCCATGGGTTGTGCCTGGCACCGCTCGACCCACTCTCGCTCTTCCCTACTCACGTCGGCCGGCCTCTCGGCAACGACTAAGGGTAGAACCTCAGAAGCGGGCATTGCAAAGTCGTTGCCGAGAAGAAGGTCGACGCCCTCCACTGGCAGTTTCTCCACAATCCCAACATCCAATTCACGTGCCACACCATCCACCTCCAACTCCAACCGCACCAGCGGGTATGACCGAGTTGCATTAATACCCTGCACCACCACCACCCGAGCCGCATTTATAGGGTAGCCAGTCAAGTTTTTCATCAAAGTCTGGGAAGCACCTGTATCACGCAAGACCTCTACTCCATGCTTGCGCCCCGCCCACATCACGCAACCCCGTCCTCTATGGTCGCAAAAAACATCCTGAGCAGGGTTCGAGCCTCCCAGGTGCTTCTGCATTGGCTGTGCCTCAGCCTCTGACGAACTGCCCCGGGCAAACTCAGAAGGCTTCAGAGACACACCAATGTTGCAGGCCAAAGACACAGCTGCTGTAGGTGGTTTGCTAGGACAGACTCTTGCAAAGTGCCCCTTTTTATGACATTGATAACACTCTAACTCCCCTTTGGGCTTCCCTTGGTACTGGGAAGGGCCCGGCCCCTTCTTAAATGGGACGGTGCTAGTCTTGTGGTCAGTCTTGGTATCATAACTCTTGTACTTGTTTGCATAAGATATATTACTAACTCGGGGGGGTGGGGCGTCACGCCCCTTGTTACCTGCCTCACTACGCTGGGCAGACCCGCACCCACGAATTAATGATAGCCGGAGGTCAGCCATCTCAGCTGCCTCCTGTAGAGTTTTTGGATTCTTTTCTTTAATAGTTAAAGTCATTTCTGCACCTGTACACTTATAAAACTGCTCGAGCAGAAACAGCTCAGTCAACTGTTCGGCCGTCTCAGCTTTCTCAGAACGTGTCCAGTTTGTAAGTGCATCTTTTAAGTCCCGGGCATGTTCAAGAAAGGTCGCCTCCCTAGTCTTTGTAACACCCCGAAACTTCAATTGATATGTTTCTGGTTGCAACTCGTATGCCCGTAGGACAGCTCTCTTCAATTCTGGGTAGTCAATGCAAGACTCTAAAGGCAGTGCATCATAAGCCTTCAGACCCTTACCCGTAAGTCTTGAGGAGACCAGAGCTGCCCACTTCTCTTCAGGCCAATTATGCTCCCTACACTTCTTCTCAAAACGATTAAAAAATTCTGTGACTTCAGTTTCACTAAATGCCGGCACCAATTTGACTAAGTGAGACAAGGACTGTTCTCTTACTTGGCCCTCCCGGCCCATCCGAATCCCTGTCGACTCTGCACGAGTCTTATCTAAGTCTATCTGAGCACAATATTTCTCGGAGTCGTATCTAAGCTCAGCCTCGTGCCTCCTAGTCTCATCCTCGTGCCTCCTAGTCTCATTCTCCTGCTTCCTAGTCTCATTCTCCTGCTTCCTAGACTCAGCCTCAATCGCATACTTCCTAGACTCAGCCTCGATTGCATACCTCCTAGACTCAGCCTCCATCTCCTTCTCATGCCTCCTAGACTCATTCTCCATCTCCTGCTTCCTAGCCTCATTCTCCATTTTAGCAAGCTCGAGTTTAAATATCATCTCAGGAGACAGGCCGGAAGAGGGAGCTGCCACTACTGAAGGAGGGGGGGCAAGAACTGGGGAACCACCATACGCACCGCCCGAGGGCACTCCAATCTTCCAATGCTCATCCCTCTGTGGGAGAGTGCTAACCTCCGGCAACTGAGTGGACGGCACTGTGGGAGTCGAGTGAGAGGGGATCTGGGGAACCCCCCCAAACGCCCTCTCCTCCGAAACCCCATGTCGCCCACGCAACACCCAGGAAATCAGCTCCCCCTTGGACATCCCTCCTACATTGGATAGACCCAAAACCTTGGCTATCAGGTGCAAGCCATAAACATTCACCCCAGTCAGCCTCTCCTCCGTCACGTGGTACCGCTTACTCACAAAAAGTCTAGCATCCTCCTCACTAGTTACTAACGGCACCTCCTCACTTAGCATCTCTCGCTCCTCGTCAGTACTAGGGCCCGACATACTGAAGTTCACCAAAAAATTCTCGAGACAAAAGTGTTAAACTCCCTTATGCAAGCACTAATTACTAAATTAACTGGAGTCTCTTAAATGCTCTCCTAATTGCCTTACAAAAAAAAAATATTCTTCAATATGTACGCTAAAGTACGAACAAACAAATGTTGTACAACTCTGCAAAAAATTATACTGGTCACAAAATCCTAAGCAAGGTCGCCATTTGTTACGACCGGGCACTCGGGTACACTAGGGCTCTTACACAGGACTCGAGTATGGCTCGCTGCCACAACGGAAACACACGATCCCAACCCCAGAGTACTGCCAGTCGAACAAAAAACGCCACTACCCTCCAGAGTTCTATCTGCTATAACGGGGTATACAAGAACTCGGTACTAGCGTTTCACACAACAGACTAATAACAAGACGGGAGTTATCTAGTCTGGTCAACAATCAAACAAAGAAGAAAGTACTACAACACTAAAGAATAGTGTTGGCCGAAGCCGAAGTAATCCACCCTTGAACTAAGAACTTAAGAAGTCCTCCACCCTCTACTTCGGATCGGCACTATTACGTTACGTTAAACAATAGTCCTCGAGCATCAAGCAAGGAATCTTCTGATAAGTTAGATGCTTCTCGAATACTCATAAGAAGTAAGTATCGGATTTTGAACAGCAATTTAATGAATAACTCACTGGTAATTAAAGGCTTTAAATTGACATAAGAAGAATTATAAGAATAAGCAATAGGATATGGCAAACATTAAGAAGAAGTACTCCGACAATGCACTGGCAATAGCCTACTAAGATTGTGCTCGTGGGCCACTAATCTCTGAAGTAGCTAAGCGTGCCACACATGAAATCAATAGTGCTTAAACAATAATATACATAAGGAGAAGCTTCAATACTAGGCTGTATCTGCTGGTCGAGCAAAGTCTAGCTGGGATATCTAAGGTTAAGAGACAATGGCTGAGCAAGCGGCTCGTAGCCTAGCGAGGTCCTTAAGACTGTGCGGCCAAATTACGGTAATTGACGGGATGCTCTCTTGAGAGATCCAGATCACTAGTATCTGGTTCTCTCCTGGCGATCCTCTCAAAGTCAAGCAAATGAGATAGCACAGTGTTGGGTGGCACAGGCAAAAGCCCTCACTCGCAACACAGTGCTAAACTCCCACGGTACACAGTCAGAAAGACCACCTAGGCGTTCCACGTCTCCGTTGCAATTGTACTGGTTCAACCGCAACCTAGTACTCATAGGAAATCACAACTCAGAAACCCTATCCCAGTCTAGCATTGCCTAAACCAGCAGAAAACAGGAACATGAATAATCGCACACAGGGAAATGCATATACGAGTGCAACAAACATCAATCAATCCTATTCTAGTTAACCCTTCCAAAAATAGGCTATCTAACAGGCACTTATCTCGTGAGAACTCAAGCGATAATACTTTGGCTGACTAAATCTGCACCAAAGGGGTCATGGAGGTTAAACAGGGACGAGAAGAGAAGAAGATAGGCTGTTCAGAGAGTAGAGAAAGTTCACATCAGTCGGAAGAATATGGATAGTTGCAAGGGATATGAGAAGTCGCTTTGCCTGATGAGTTCTGAAGAATGGTGGCCAGAACCTCTCTTTTTATACTCGGCCCTCTAGCGGCATATCTCAAACTACTTAAGGACCGCCCACTGGCAATCATGACGTCATATTCTCTCTCAATCTGGGATCGACAAAGAACTTCCCACGCGCTGAAAGGGAGGAAGGGAGGAGGGAGGAGGGAATTAGGCCTATCTGCCCGCGTGGCGCACTCACTGGTCCCCGTTACGTAATATCTCTCTCTCTCTCCTCTCATCATTACATATAAGTCCCACACACAATACTTATATCTAATGATATAAAATAGAACTCGTTGACTTAGAAGAAAACAAAATACATAATGATAATACTTATAGTACAACGGTTCACATAAACTGAGTTAGGAAACTCTACACAGACTACAGCCAAAGTTCCTGCCCTGACGATCCTAGCGAGGGTGGGGCCTGACTGGGCGTTCTGTACAGCATGCTCATACTCGACATGCGTCACAATTACTATTGACGAAATATTACTATTGATGGAATATTACTATTGATGGAATATTACTATTGACGGAAATATTACTATTGACAGAAATATTACTATTGACGGAATATTACTATTGATGGAATATCACTATTGACGAAATATTACTATTGACGGAATATTACTATTGACGGAATATTACTATTGACGGAATATTACTATTGACGGAATATTACTATTGACGGAATATTACTATTGACGAAAGTATTACTATTGACGAAAGTATTACTATTGACGAAAGTATTACTATTGACCGTCAATAGTTAGTAATATTCCGTTAATATTAATATTCCGTCAATAGTAATATTCCGTCAATAGTAATATTCCGTCAATAGTAATATTTCCGTCAATAGTGACACTTACGTCAATAGTAATACTTCCGTCAATAGTAATACTTTCGTCAATAGTAATACTTTTTTCGTCAATAGTAATATTTCCGTCAATAGTGATACTTTCGTCAATAGTAATACTTTCGTCAATAGTAATACTTTCGTCAATAGTAACACTTCCGTCAATAGTAATACTTTCGTCAATAGTAATATTCCGTCAATAGTAATATTCCGTCAATAGTAAGACTTTCGTCAATAGTGATATTTCCGTCAATAGTAACACTTACGTCAATAGTAATACTTCCGTCAATAGTAATACTTACGTCAATAGTAATACTTCCGTCAATAGTAATACTTACGTCAATAGTAATACTTCCGTCAATAGTAATACTTCCGTCAATAGTAATATTTCCGTCAATAGTAATATTTCCGTCAATAGTAATACTTCCGTCAATAGTAATAATTTCGTCAATAGTAATACTTCCGTCAATAGTAACACTTTCATCAATAGTAATACTTTCATCAATAGTAATATAGTAATACTTTCGTCAATAGTAATACTTCCGTCAATAGTAATACTTCCGTCAATAGTAATACTTCCGTCAATAGTAATACTTCTGTCAATAGTAATACTTTCGTCAATAGTAATACTTTCGTCAATAGTAATACTTCCGTCAATAGTAATACTTCCGTCAATAGTATCACTTACGTCAATAGTAATACTTCCGTCAATAGTAATACTTCCGTCAATAGTAATACTTCCGTCAATAGTAATACTTCCGTCAATAGTAATACTTTCGTCAATAGTAATACTTCCGTCAATAGTAATACTTCCGTCAATAGTAACACTTCCGTCAATAGTAATACTTCCGTCAATAGTAATACTTCCGTCAATAGTAATACTTTCGTCAATAGTAACACTTTCGTCAATAGTAATACTTCCGTCAATAGTGATACTTCCGTCAATAGTAATATTTCCGTCAATAGTGACACTTCCGTCAATAGTAATACTTCCGTCAATAGTAATATTTCCGTCAATAGTGACACTTCCGTCAATAGTAATACTTCCGTCAATAGTAATACTTCCGTCAATAGTAATACTTCCGTCAATAGTAATACTTCCGTTAATAGTAATATTTCCGTCAATAGTAATACTTCCGTTAATAGTAATATTCCGTCAATAGTAATATTCCGTCAATAGTAATACTTTCATCAATAGTAATACTTTCGTCAATAGTAATACTTTCGTCAATAGTGATACTTTCGTCAATAGTAATAATTTCGTCAATAGTAATATTTCCGTCAATAGTGATACTTTCGTCAATAGTAATACTTTCGTCAATAGTAATACTTTCGTCAATAGTAATACTTTCATCAATAGTAATATTTCCTTCAATAGTAATATTTCCGTCAATAGTGATACTTCCGTCAATAGTGATACTTCCGTCAATAGTAATACTTCCGTCAATAGTAATACTTCCGTCAATAGTAACACTTACGGCAATAGTAATACTTCCGTCAATAGTAATACTTCCGTCAATAGTAATATTTCCGTCAATAGTAATATTTCCGTCAATAGTAATACTTCCGTTAATAGTAATATTCCGTCAATAGTAATATTCCGTCAATAGTAATACTTTCATCAATAGTAATAATTTCGTCAATAGTAATATTTCCGTCAATAGTGATACTTTCGTCAATAGTAATACTTTCGTCAATAGTAATACTTTCGTCAATAGTAATACTTTCGTCAATAGTAATATTTCCTTCAATAGTAATATTTCCGTCAATAGTGATACTTCCGTCAATAGTAATACTTTCGTCAATAGTGATATTTCCGTCAATAGTAAAACTTCCGTCAATAGTAACACTTTCGTCAATAGTAATACTTCCATCAATAGTAACACTTTCGTCAATAGTAATACTTTCGTAAATAGTAATACTTTCGTCAATAGTGATACTTCCGTCAATAGTGATACTTCCGTCAATAGTAATACTTCCGTCAATAGTAATACTTCCGTCAATAGTAATACTTCCGTCAATAGTAATATTTCCGTCAATAGTAATATTCCGTCAATAGTAATATTTCCGTCAATAGTAATACTTCCGTCAATAGTAATACTTTCGTCAATAGTAATACTTCCGTCAATAGTAATACTTCCGTCAATAGTAATACTTTCGTCAATAGTAATATTCCGTCAATAGTGATACTTCCGTCAATAGTAATACTTCCGTCAATAGTAATACTTCCGTCAATAGTAATACTTCCGTCAATAGTAATATTTCCGTCAATAGTAATATTCCATCAATAGTAATATTTCCGTCAATAGTAATACTTCCGTCAATAGTAATACTTCCGTCAATAGTAATATTCCGTCAATAGTAATACTTTCTTCAATAGTAATACTTTCGTCAATAGTAATATTCCGTCAATAGTAATACTTTCTTCAATAGTAATACTTTCGTCAATAGTAATACTTCCGTCAATAGTAATACTTCCGTCAATAGTAATATTTCCGTCAATAGTAATATTTCCGTCAATAGTAATACTTCCGTCAATAGTAATATTCCGTCAATAGTAATATTCCGTCAATAGTAATACTTCCGTCAATAGTAATATTCCTTCAATAGTAATACTTCCGTCAATAGTAATATTCCGTCAATAGTAATATTTCCGTCAATAGTAATATTTCCGTCAATAGTAATACTTCCGTCAATAGTAATACTTCCGTCAATAGTAATATTCCGTCAATAGTAATACTTCCATCAATAGTAATATTCCTTCAATAGTTATACTTCCGTCAATAGTAATATTCCGTCAATAGTAATATTTCCGTCAATAGTAATATTTCCGTCAATAGTAATACTTCCGTCAATAGTAATACTTCCGTCAATAGTAATATTCCTTCAATAGTAATATTCCTTCAATAGTAATACTTCCGTCAATAGTAATACTTCCGTCAATAGTAATATTCCGTCAATAGTAATATTCCTTCAATAGTAATATTCCTTCAATAGTAATACTTCCGTCAATAGTAATACTTCCGTCAATAGTAATACTTCCGTCAATAGTAATACTTCCGTCAATAGTAATACTTTCGTCAATAGTAATACTTCCGTCAATAGTAACACTTCCGTCAATAGTAACACTTTCGTCAATAGTAACACTTTCGTCAATAGTAACACTTTCGTCAATAGTAATACTTTCGTCAATAGTAATACTTCCGTCAATAGTAACACTTTCGTCAATAGTAATACTTTCGTCAATAGTAATACTTCCGTCAATAGTAATACTTTCGTCAATAGTAATACTTTCGTCAATAGTAATACTTTCGTCAATAGTAACACTTTCGTCAATAGTAATACTTCCGTCAATAGTAACACTTTCGTCAATAGTAATACTTCCGTCAATAGTAATACTTCCGTCAATAGTAATACTTCCGTCAATAGTAATACTTTCGTCAATAGTAACACTTCCGTCAATAGTAATACTTTCGTCAATAGTAACACTTTCGTCAATAGTAATACTTCCGTCAATAGTAATACTTCCGTCAATAGTAACACTTTCGTCAATAGTAATATTCCGTCAATAGTAATACTTTCGTCAATAGTAATATTCCGTCAATAGTAATACTTTCGTCAATAGTAATATTCCGTCAATAGTAATACTTCCGTCAATAGTAATACTTCCGTCAATAGTAACACTTTCGTCAATAGTAATACTTTCGTCAATAGTAACACTTTCGTCAATAGTAATACTTTCGTCAATAGTAATATTCCGTCAATAGTAATATTCCGTCAATAGTAATATTCCGTCAATAGTAACACTTTCGTCAATAGTAATAGTCCGTCAATAGTAATACTTGCGTCAATAGTAATACTTTCGTCAATAGTAATACTTTCGTCAATAGTAATACTTCCGTCAATAGTAACACTTTCGTCAATAGTAATACTTCCGTCAATAGTAATATTTCCGTCAATAGTAATACTTTCGTCAATAGTAATACTTCCGTCAATAGTAACACTTCCGTCAATAGTAATACTTCCGGCAATAGTAACACTTTCGTCAATAGTAATACTTCCGTCAATAGTAATATTTCCGTCAATAGTAATACTTTCGTCAATAGTAATACTTCCGTCAATAGTAATACTTCCGTCAATAGTAATACTTCCGTCAATAGTAATACTTCCGTCAATAGTAATATTCCGTCAATAGTAATATTCCGTCAATAGTAATACTTCCGTCAATAGTAATACTTCCGTCAATAGTAATACTTCCGTCAATAGTAACACTTCCGTCAATAGTAATACTTTCGTCAATAGTAATACTTTCGTCAATAGTAATACTTCCGTCAATAGTAATACTTCCGTCAATAGTAATACTTCCGTCAATAGTAATACTTCCGTCAATAATAATACTTTCGTCAATAGTAATACTTTCGTCAATAGTAATACTTTCGTCAATAGTAATACTTTCTTCAATAGTAATACTTCCGTCAATAGTAATACTTTCGTCAATAGTAACACTTTCGTCAATAGTAATACTTTCGTCAATAGTAACACTTCCGTCAATAGTAATATTCCGTCAATAGTAATACTTTCGTCAATAGTAATACTTTAGTCAATAGTAATATTCCGTCAATAGTAATACTTTCGTCGATAGTAATACTTCCGTCAATGGTAATACTTCCGTCAATAGTAATACTTCCGTCAATAGTAATACTTTCGTCAATAGTAACACTTTCGTCAATAGTAATATTCTGTCAATAGTAATATTCCGTCAATAGTAATACTTTCGTCAATAGTAATACTTTAGTCAATAGTAATATTCCGTCAATAGTAATACTTTCATCAATAGTAATACTTCCGTCAATAGTATTACTTTCGTCAATAGTAATACTTTCGTCAATAGTAACACTTTCGTCAATAGTAATATTCCGTCAATAGTAATACTTTCGTTAATAGTAATACTTTCGTCAATAGTAATACTTTCGTCAATAGTAATACTTTCGTCAATAGTAACAATTTCGTCAATAGTAATACTTCCGTCAATAGTAATACTTTCGTCAATAGTAATACTTTCGTCAATAGTAATACTTTCGTTAATTGTAATACTTTCGTCAATAGTAATACTTTCGTCAATAGTAATACTTTCGTCAATAGAAATACTTTCGTCAATAGTAACACTTTCGTCAATAGTAATATTCCGTCAATAGTAATACTTTCGTTAATAGTAATACTTTCGTCAATAGTAATACTTTCGTCAATAGTAATACTTTCGTCAATAGTAACAATTTCGTCAATAGTAATACTTTCGTCAATAGTAATACTTTCGTCAATAGTAATACTTTCGTCAATAGTAATACTTTCGTCAATAGTAATACTTTCGTCAATAGTAACACTTCCGTCAATAGTAATACTTCCGTCAATAGTAACCCTTCCGTCAATAGTAATACTTCCGTCAATAGTAACACTTTCGTCAATAATAATACTTCCGTCAATAGTAATATTTCCGTCAATAGTAATACTTTCGTCAATAGTAATACTTCCGTCAATAGTAATACTTCCGTCAATAGTAATACTTCCGTCAATAGTAATACTTCCGTCAATAGTAATATTCCGTCAATAGTAATATTCCGTCAATAGTAATACTTCCGTCAATAGTAATACTTCCGTCAATAGTAATACTTCCGTCAATAGTAACAATTCCGTCAAGAGTAATACTTTCGTCAATAGTAATACTTCCGTCAATAGTAATACTTCCGTCAATAGTAATACTTCCGTCAATAGTAATACTTCCGTCAATAGTAATACTTCCATCAATAGTAATACTTTCGTCAATAGTAACACTTTCGTCAATAGTAATATTCCGTCAATAGTAATACTTTCGTCAATAGTAACACTTTCGTCAATAGTAATATTTCCGTTAATAGTAATACTTTCGTCAATAGTAATACTTTCGTCAATAGTAATACTTCCGTCAATAGTAATACTTTCGGCAATAGTAATACTTCCGTCAATAGTAAAACTTTCGTCAATAGTAATATTCCGTCAATAGTAATACTTTCTTCAATAGTAACACTTTCGTCAATAGTAATACTTCCGTCAATAGTAATACTTTCGTCAATAGTAATACTTTCGTCAATAGTTATACTTCCGTCAATAGTAATACTTTCGTCAATAGTAATATTCCGTCAATAGTAATACTTTCTTCAATAGTAATAGTTTCGTCAATAGTAATACTTCCGTCAATAGTAATACTTCCGTCAATAGTATTATTCCGTCAATAGTAACACTTTCTTCAATAGTAATACTTTCTTCAATAGTAATACTTCCGTCAATAGTAATACTTTCGTCAATAGTAATACTTTCGTCAATAGTAATACTTTCGTCAATAGTAACACTTTCGTCAATAGTAATATTCCGTCAATAGTAATATTCCGTCAATAGTAATACTTTCGTCAATAGTAATACTTTCGTCAATAGTAACACTTTCGTCAATAGTAATATTCCGTCAATAGTAATATTCCGTCAATAGTAATACTTTCGTTAATAGTAATACTTTCGTCAATAGTAATACTTTCGTCAATAGTAATACTTTCGTCAATAGTAATACTTTCGTCAATAGTAACAATTTCGTCAATAGTAATACTTTCGTCAATAGTAATACTTTCGCCAATAGTAATACTTTCGTCAATAGTAACAATTTCGTCAATAGTAATACTTCCGTCAATAGTAATACTTCCGTCAATAGTAATACTTTCGTCAATAGTAATATTTCCGTCAATAGTAATATTTCCGTCAATAGTAATACTTTCGTCAATAGTAATACTTCCGTCAATAGTAATATTCCGTCAATAGTAATATTCCGTCAATAGTAATACTTCCGTCAATAGTAATACTTCCGTCAATAGTAACACTTCCGTCAATAGTAATACTTTCGTCAATAGTAATACTTTCGTCAATAGTAATACTTTCGTCAATAGTAATACTTCCGTCAATAGTAATACTTCCGTCAATTTTTTGTTTTTTTGTTTTTTGTTTTTCTATATTCCAACTTACTTCCTCTCGGGCATAGGCTGAGAGCCTTAACATTCACCGCTTTACAATGAACAGTGAAGCCCGTGAGGTCTTGTTCCAGTCTAGGGAGTGAGACACGTGAAGCACGTAGAGTACAACGAGCACCTGCCATCTTGCCTTCACATGAGGCACGGTGCTCACTCATGGCCCGAAACGACCCCATCTCTGAAGCCATCTCGTTCCCGTGCTTCACTGTCTCACCCTCTACACTCGGACTCTCACACTTACACACACACAACGCCACCTGTTGAGCAGATAACTCACCAGGCATTGCACCCCTGTAGCATATTTTGAATATGGGAATATTCATACAGTGCTATTTAATCAGGGAACAATGAGGGTATTTTATTGACGCTTCGGTGGGCTTTGTGGTAATGCACTGATACTAGGTACAGCACAAATTCCATCCCAATAATATCTTCCCATTGATACATCGGGATTTGAACCCGGGACCTTTGGATTACCAGGCCAGTGGCAAGACCACTCCACCACACCTCCCCTATTACTAGTATTAGTAATACTTCCGTCAATAGTAATACTTTCGTCAATAGTAATACTTCCGTCAATAGTAATACTTTCGTCAATAGTAATACTTTCGTCAATAGTAATACTTTCGTCAATAGTAATACTTCCGTCAATAGTAATACTTTCGTCAATAGTAATACTTTCTTCAATAGTAATACTTCCGTCAATAGTAATACTTTCGTCAATAGTAATATTCCGTCAATAGTAATATTCCGTCAATAGTAATACTTTCGTCAATAGTAATACTTTCGTCAATAGTAATACTTTCTTCAATAGTAATACTTTTGTCAATAGTAATACTTTCGTCAATAGTAATACTTTCGTCAATAGTAATACTTTCGTCAATAGTAATACGTTCTTCAATAGTAATACTTTTGTCAATAGTAATACTTTCGTCAATAGTAATACTTCCGTCAATAGTAACACTTCCGTTAATAGTAACACTTTCGTCAATAGTAACACTTTCGTCAATAGTAATACTTTCTTCAATAGTAATACTTTCTTCAATAGTAATACTTCCGTCAATAGTAATACTTTCGTCAATAGTAACACTTTCGTCAATAGTAACACTTTCGTCAATAGTAATATTCCGTCAATAGTAATACTTTCGTCAATAGTAATACTTCCGTCAATAGTAATACTTCCGTCAATAGTAATACTTCCGTCAATAGTAATACTTCCGTCAATAGTAATATTCCGTCAATAGTAATATTCCGTCAATAGTAATACTTCCGTCAATAGTAATACTTCCGTCAATAGTAATACTTCCGTCAATAGTAACACTTCCGTCAATAGTAATACTTTCGTCAATAGTAATACTTTCGTCAATAGTAATACTTCCGTCAATAGTAATACTTCCGTCAATAGTAATACTTCCGTCAATAGTAATACTTCCGTCAATAATAATACTTCCGTCAATAGTAATACTTCCGTCAATAGTAATATTCCGTCAATAGTAATATTCCGTCAATAGTAATATTCCTTCAATAGTAATATTCCTTCAATAGTAATACTTCCGTCAATAGTAATACTTCCGTCAATAGTAATACTTCCGTCAATAGTAATACTTCCGTCAATAGTAATACTTTCGTCAATAGTAATACTTCCGTCAATAGTAACACTTCCGTCAATAGTAACACTTTCGTCAATAGTAACACTTTCGTCAATAGTAACACTTTCGTCAATAGTAATACTTTCGTCAATAGTAATACTTCCGTCAATAGTAACACTTTCGTCAATAGTAATACTTTCGTCAATAGTAATACTTCCGTCAATAGTAATACTTTCGTCAATAGTAATACTTTCGTCAATAGTAATACTTTCGTCAATAGTAACACTTTCGTCAATAGTAATACTTCCGTCAATAGTAATACTTCCTTTAATAGTAATACTTCCGTCAATAGTAATACTTTCGTCAATAGTAATATTCCGTCAATAGTAATATTCCGTCAATAGTAATACTTTCGTCAATAGTAATACTTTCGTCAATAGTAATACTTTCTTCAATAGTAATACTTTTGTCAATAGTAATACTTTCGTCAATAGTAATACTTTCGTCAATAGTAATACTTTCGTCAATAGTAATACGTTCTTCAATAGTAATACTTTTGTCAATAGTAATACTTTCGTCAATAGTAATACTTCCGTCAATAGTAACACTTCCGTTAATAGTAACACTTTCGTCAATAGTAACACTTTCGTCAATAGTAATACTTTCTTCAATAGTAATACTTTCTTCAATAGTAATACTTCCGTCAATAGTAATACTTTCGTCAAATGTAACACTTTCGTCAATAGTAACACTTTCGTCAATAGTAATATTCCGTCAATAGTAATACTTTCGTCAATAGTAATACTTCCGTCAATAGTAATACTTCCGTCAATAGTAATACTTCCGTCAATAGTAATATTCCGTCAATAGTAATATTCCGTCAATAGTAATACTTCCGTCAATAGTAATACTTCCGTCAATAGTAATACTTCCGTCAATAGTAACACTTCCGTCAATAGTAATACTTTCGTCAATAGTAATACTTTCGTCAATAGTAATACTTCCGTCAATAGTAATACTTCCGTCAATAGTAATACTTCCGTCAATAGTAATACTTCCGTCAATAATAATACTTCCGTCAATAGTAATACTTCCGTCAATAGTAATATTCCGTCAATAGTAATATTCCGTCAATAGTAATATTCCTTCAATAGTAATATTCCTTCAATAGTAATACTTCCGTCAATAGTAATACTTCCGTCAATAGTAATACTTCCGTCAATAGTAATACTTCCGTCAATAGTAATACTTTCGTCAATAGTAATACTTCCGTCAATAGTAACACTTCCGTCAATAGTAACACTTTCGTCAATAGTAACACTTTCGTCAATAGTAACACTTTCGTCAATAGTAATACTTTCGTCAATAGTAATACTTCCGTCAATAGTAACACTTTCGTCAATAGTAATACTTTCGTCAATAGTAATACTTCCGTCAATAGTAATACTTTCGTCAATAGTAATACTTTCGTCAATAGTAATACTTTCGTCAATAGTAACACTTTCGTCAATAGTAATACTTCCGTCAATAGTAACACTTTCGTCAATAGTAATACTTCCTTTAATAGTAATACTTCCGTCAATAGTAATACTTCCGTCAATAGTAATACTTTCGTCAATAGTAACACTTCCGTCAATAGTAATACTTTCGTCAATAGTAACACTTTCGTCAATAGTAATACTTCCGTCAATAGTAATACTTCCGTCAATAGTAACACTTTCGTCAATAGTAATATTCCGTCAATAGTAATACTTTCGTCAATAGTAATATTCCGTCAATAGTAATACTTTCGTCAATAGTAATATTCCGTCAATAGTAATACTTCCGTCAATAGTAATACTTCCGTCAATAGTAACACTTTCGTCAATAGTAATACTTTCGTCAATAGTAACACTTTCGTCAATAGTAATACTTTCGTCAATAGTAATATTCCGTCAATAGTAATATTCCGTCAATACTAATATTCCGTCAATAGTAACACTTTCGTCAATAGTAATAGTCCGTCAATAGTAATACTTGCGTCAATAGTAATACTTTCGTCAATAGTAATACTTTCGTCAATAGTAATACTTCCGTCAATAGTAACACTTTCGTCAATAGTAATACTTCCGTCAATAGTAATATTTCCGTCAATAGTAATACTTTCGTCAATAGTAATACTTCCGTCAATAGTAACACTTCCGTCAATAGTAATACTTCCGTCAATAGTAACACTTTCGTCAATAGTAATACTTCCATCAATAGTAATATTTCCGTCAATAGTAATACTTTCGTCAATAGTAATACTTCCGTCAATAGTAATACTTCCGTCAATAGTAATACTTCCGTCAATAGTAATACTTCCGTCAATAGTAATATTCCGTCAATAGTAATATTCCGTCAATAGTAATACTTCCGTCAATAGTAATACTTCCGTCAATAGTAATACTTCCGTCAATAGTAACACTTCCGTCAATAGTAATACTTTCGTCAATAGTAATACTTTCGTCAATAGTAATACTTCCGTCAATAGTAATACTTCCGTCAATAGTAATACTTCCGTCAATAGTAATACTTCCGTCAATAATAATACTTTCGTCAATAGTAATACTTTCGTCAATAGTAATAATTTCGTCAATAGTAATACTTTCTTCAATAGTAATACTTCCGTCAATAGTAATACTTTCGTCAATAGTAACACTTTCGTCAATAGTAATACTTTCGTCAATAGTAACACTTCCGTCAATAGTAATATTCCGTCAATAGTAATACTTTCGTCAATAGTAATACTTTAGTCAATAGTAATATTCCGTCAATAGTAATACTTTCGTCGATAGTAATACTTCCGTCAATGGTAATACTTCCGTCAATAGTAATACTTCCGTCAATAGTAATACTTTCGTCAATAGTAACACTTTCGTCAATAGTAATATTCTGTCAATAGTAATATTCCGTCAATAGTAATACTTCCGTCAATAGTAATACTTCCGTCAATAGTAATACTTCCGTCAATAGTAATATTTCCGTCAATAGTAATATTCCATCAATAGTAATATTTCCGTCAATAGTAATACTTCCGTCAATAGTAATACTTCCGTCAATAGTAATATTCCGTCAATAGTAATACTTTCTTCAATAGTAATACTTTCGTCAATAGTAATATTCCGTCAATAGTAATACTTTCTTCAATAGTAATACTTTCGTCAATAGTAATACTTCCGTCAATAGTAATACTTCCGTCAATAGTAATATTTCCGTCAATAGTAATATTTCCGTCAATAGTAATACTTCCGTCAATAGTAATATTCCGTCAATAGTAATATTCCGTCAATAGTAATACTTCCGTCAATAGTAATATTCCTTCAATAGTAATACTTCCGTCAATAGTAATATTCCGTCAATAGTAATATTTCCGTCAATAGTAATATTTCCGTCAATAGTAATACTTCCGTCAATAGTAATACTTCCGTCAATAGTAATATTCCGTCAATAGTAATACTTCCGTCAATGTAATATTCCTTCAATAGTTATACTTCCGTCAATAGTAATATTCCGTCAATAGTAATATTTCCGTCAATAGTAATATTTCCGTCAATAGTAATACTTCCGTCAATAGTAATACTTCCGTCAATAGTAATATTCCTTCAATAGTAATATTCCTTCAATAGTAATACTTCCGTCAATAGTAATACTTCCGTCAATAGTAATATTCCGTCAATAGTAATATTCCTTCAATAGTAATATTCCTTCAATAGTAATACTTCCGTCAATAGTAATACTTCCGTCAATAGTAATACTTCCGTCAATAGTAATACTTCCGTCAATAGTAATACTTTCGTCAATAGTAATACTTCCGTCAATAGTAACACTTCCGTCAATAGTAACACTTTCGTCAATAGTAACACTTCCGTCAATAGTAACACTTTCGTCAATAGTAATACTTTCGTCAATAGTAATACTTCCGTCAATAGTAACACTTTCGTCAATAGTAATACTTTCGTCAATAGTAATACTTCCGTCAATAGTAATACTTTCGTCAATAGTAATACTTTCGTCAATAGTAATACTTTCGTCAATAGTAACACTTTCGTCAATAGTAATACTTCCGTCAATAGTAACACTTTCGTCAATAGTAATACTTCCGTCATAGTAATACTTCCGTCAATAGTAATACTTCCGTCAATAGTAATACTTTTCGTCAATAGTAACACTTCCGTCAATAGTAATACTTTCGTCAATAGTAACACTTTCGTCAATAGTAATACTTCCGTCAATAGTAACACTTTCGTCAATAGTAATACTTTCGTCAATAGTAACCTTTCGTCAATAGTAATACTTTCGTCAATAGTAATATTCCGTCAATAGTAATACTTTCGTCAATAGTAATATTCCGTCAATAGTAATACTTCCGTCAATAGTAATACTTCCGTCAATAGTAACACTTTCGTCAATAGTAATACTTTCGTCAATAGTAACACTTTCGTCAATAGTAATACTTTCGTCAATAGTAATATTCCGTCAATAGTAATATTCCGTCAATAGTAATATTCCGTCAATAGTAACACTTTCCGTCAATAGTAATAGTCCGTCAATAGTAATACTTGCGTCAATAGTAATACTTTCGTCAATAGTAATACTTTCGTCAATAGTAATACTTCCGTCAATAGTAACACTTTCGTCAATAGTAATACTTCCGTCAATAGTAATATTTCCGTCAATAGTAATACTTTCGTCAATAGTAATACTTCCGTCAATAGTAACACTTCCGTCAATAGTAATACTTCCGGCAATAGTAACACTTTCGTCAATAGTAATACTTCCGTCAATAGTAATATTCCGTCAATAGTAATACTTTCGTCAATAGTAATACTTCTGTCAATAGTAATACTTCCGTCAATAGTAATACTTCCGTCAATAGTAATACTTCCGTCAATAGTAATATTCCGTCAATAGTAATATTCCGTCAATAGTAATACTTCCGTCAATAGTAATACTTCCGTCAATAGTAATACTTCCGTCAATAGTAACACTTCCGTCAATAGTAATACTTTCGTCAATAGTAATACTTTCGTCAATAGTAATACTTCCCGTCAATAGTAATACTTCCGTCAATAGTAATACTTCCGTCAATAGTAATACTTCCGTCAATAATAATACTTTCGTCAATAGTAATACTTTCGTCAATAGTAATACTTTCGTCAATAGTAATACTTTCTTCAATAGTAATACTTCCGTCAATAGTAATACTTTCGTCAATAGTAACACTTTCGTCAATAGTAATACTTTCGTCAATAGTAGCACTTCCGTCAATAGTAATATTCCGTCAATAGTAATACTTTCGTCAATAGTAATACTTTCGTCAATAGTAATATTCCGTCAATAGTAATACTTTCGTCGATAGTAATACTTCCGTCAATAGTAATACTTCCGTCAATAGTAATACTTCCGTCAATAGTAATACTTTCGTCAATAGTAACACTTTCGTCAATAGTAATATTCTGTCAATAGTATATTCCGTCAATAGTAATACTTTCGTCAATAGTAATACTTTAGTCAATAGTAATATTCGTCAATAGTAATACTTTCATCAATAGTAATACTTCCGTCAATAGTATTACTTTCGTCAATAGTAATACTTTCGTCAATAGTAACACTTTCGTCAATAGTAATATTCCGTCAATAGTAATACTTTCGTTCAATAGTAATACTTTCGTCAATAGTAATACTTTCCGTCAATAGTAACAATTTCGTCAATAGTAATACTTCGTCAATAGTAATACTTTCGTCAATAGTAATACTTTCGTCAATAGTAATACTTTCGTTAATAGTAATACTTTCGTCAATAGTAATACTTTCGTCAATAGTAATACTTTCGTCAATAGAAATACTTTCGTCAATAGTAACACTTTCGTCAATAGTAATAATCCGTCAATAGTAATACTTTCGTTAATAGTAATACTTTCGTCAATAGTAATACTTTCGTCAATAGTAATACTTTCGTCAATAGTAACAATTTCGTCAATAGTAATACTTTCGTCAATAGTAATACTTTCGTCAATAGTAATACTTCGTCAATAGTAATACTTTCGTCAATAGTAATACTTTCGTCAATAGTAACACTTCCGTCAATAGTAATACTTCCGTCAATAGTAACACTTCGTCAATAGTAATACTTCCGTCAATAGTAACACTTTCGTCAATAATAATACTTCCGTCATAGTAATATTTCCGTCAATAGTAATACTTTCGTCAATAGTAATACTTCCGTCAATAGTAAT
>JBAKBP010033436.1:0-21880 GCA_037953745.1 Lithodes maja | reverse complement strand
CTATGTATTAATTAGGGGGTAGTGCTTGTTGTTTTGGGTCTATGTATTAATTAGGGGGTAGTGCTTGTTGTATTGAGGTCTATGTATTAATTAGGGGGTAGTGCTTGTTGTTTTGGGTCTATGTATTAATTAGGGGGTAGTGCTTTTGTTGTATATGGGTCTATGTATTAATTAGGGGGTAGTGCTTGTTGTTTTGGGTCTATGTATTAATTAGGGGGTAGTGCTTGTTGTATTGGGTCTATGTATTAATTAGGGGGTAGTGCTTGTTGTTTTGGGTCTATGTATTAATTAGGGGGTAGTGCTTGTTGTATTGGGTCTATGTATTAATTAGGGGTAGTGCTTGTTGTTTTGGGTCTATGTATTAATTAGGGGGTAGTGCTTGTTGTATTGGGTCTATGTATTAATTAGGGGGTAGTGCTTGTTGTATTGGGTCTATGTATTAATTAGGGGGTAGTGCTTGTTGTTTTGGGTCTATGTATTAATTAGGGGGTAGTGCTTGTTGTATTGGGTCTATGTATTAATTAGGGGGTAGTGCTTGTTGTATTGGGTCTATGTATTAATTAGGGGGTAGTGCTTGTTGTATTGGGTCTATGTATTAATTAGGGGGTAGTGCTTGTTGTATTGGGTCTATGTATTAATTAGGGGGTAGTGCTTGTTGTTTTGGGTCTATGTATTAATTAGGGGGTAGTGCTTGTTGTATTGGGTCTATGTATTAATTAGGGGGTAGTGCTTGTTGTTTTGGGTCTATGTATTAATTAGGGGGTAGTGCTTGTTGTATTGGGTCTATGTATTAATTAGGGGGTAGTGCTTGTTGTTTTGGGTCTATGTATTAATTAGGGGTAGTGCTTGTTGTATTGGGTCTATGTATTAATTAGGGGGTAGTGCTTGTTGTATTGGGTCTATGTATTAATTAGGGGGTAGTGCTTGTTGTATTGGGTCTATGTATTAATTAGGGGTAGTGCTTGTTGTTTTGGGTCTATGTATTAATTAGGGGGTAGTGCTTGTTGTATTGGGTCTATGTATTAATTAGGGGGTAGTGCTTGTTGTTTTGGGTCTATGTATTAATTAGGGGGTAGTGCTTGTTGTATTGGGTCTATGTATTAATTAGGGGGTAGTGCTTGTTGTTTTGGGTCTATGTATTAATTAGGGGGTAGTGCTTGTTGTATTGGGTCTATGTATTAATTAGGGGGTAGTGCTTGTTGTTTTGGGTCTATGTATTAATTAGGGGGTAGTGCTTGTTGTTTTGGGTCTATGTATTAATTAGGGGGTAGTGTTTGTTGTATTGGGTCTATGTATTAATTAGGGGGTAGTGCTTGTTGTTTTGGGTCTATGTATTAATTAGGGGTAGTGCTTGTTGTATTGGGTCTATGTATTAATTAGGGGGTAGTGCTTGTTGTTTTGGGTCTATGTATTAATTAGGGGGTAGTGCTTGTTGTATTGGGTCTATGTATTAATTAGGGGGTAGTGCTTGTTGTTTTGGGTCTATGTATTAATTAGGGGTAGTGCTTGTTGTTTTGGGTCTATGTATTAATTAGGGGGTAGTGCTTGTTTTATTGGGTCTATGTATTAATTAGGGGGTAGTGCTTGTTGTTTTGGGTCTATGTATTAATTAGGGGGTAGTGCTTGTTGTATTGGGTCTATGTATTAATTAGGGGGTAGTGCTTGTTGTTTTGGGTCTATGTATTAATTAGGGGGTAGTGCTTGTTGTTTTGGGTCTATGTATTAATTAGGGGTAGTGCTTGTTGTATTGGGTTTATGTATTAATTAGGGGGTAGTGCTTGTTGTATTGGGTCTATGTATTAATTAGGGGGTAGTGCTTGTTGTATTGGGTCTATGTTTTAATTAGGGGGTAGTGCTTGTTGTATTGGGTCTATGTATTAATTAGGGGGTAGTGCTTGTTGTATTGGGTCTATGTATTAATTAGGGGGTAGTGCTTGTTGTATTGGGTCTATGTATTAATTAGGGGGTAGTGCTTGTTGTATTGGGTCTATGTATTAATTAGGGGGTAGTGCTTGTTGTATTGGGTCTATGTATTAATTAGGGGGTAGTGCTTGTTGTATTGGGTCTATGTATTAATTAGGGGGTAGTGCTTGTTGTATTGGGTCTATGTATTAATTAGGGGGTAGTGCTTGTTGTATTGGGTCTATGTATTTATATATATATATCCATTTTTTAGTTTCCTCGCTAGACCTCCATCAAGCTTAAAAAGCACCCCCTTTCAAGATAAATTTGTACATTTTTAGCTAGAAAAATGCCCCGTCATTACAGGCTCGCTATCACTCGCCAGGACAAAGTCGACACCTAAATGGCACGAAAGGTCTTAATATTCACAAAGAAATGGGGTGAAAGGTCTCAAAATCGCCAAACTAATGGAACGAACGTCTTAAAATCTCAAAACTAATATGGTACACATGAGGGAGAAGGGGATCCAAAAAAAGCGACTACCTCCCCCTTAAGGAAAAGCGACTACCTCCCTCTTAAGAAAAAGCGACTACCTCCCCCTTAAGGAAAAGGGACTACCTCCCCCTTAAGGAAAAGCGACTACCTCCCCCTTAAGGAAAAGGGACTACCTCCCCCTTAAGGAAAAGCGACTCCCTCCCCCTTAAGGAAAAGCGACTACCTCCCCCTTAAGGAAAAGCGACTACCTCCCCCTTAAGGAAAAGCGACTACCTCCCCCTTAAGGAAAAGCGACTACCTCCCCCTTAAGGAAAAGCGACTACCTCCCCCTTAAGGAAAAGCGACTACCTCCCCCTTAAGGAAAAGTTATAGTAACTTATAATGACACATTTATATACAAATTGATCGGTGAACTGTTGAATTTGGCTGTAGTTACTATTGTCTATACATTAAAAGTTGGGCAAAAATCTAGATCACAAACCTCTATAACTCAAAAAGGGCTCAAGCAAATGGGCTGCAATTGACCACACTTATTCCCTGGCTGACCCTTCCCAAACGGTAGAAGTATTAGCTCGATTACTCTTGCCGTTTCCGAGTAATGGATGTTAGTGGTCAAGATGTTTGGCTTAAAAGGAGGTTTTTAGTGCGTTTCCTAAACTTCCATCAAGCTTGAAATTACACCCCCTTGACCCCTTTTCAAGATAAATATGTAAATTTTTCGGTAGAAAAATGTCCCGGCCAAAGGCCGGTTCCTCTTAAATTGCAGGCTCGCTATCGCTCGCCAGGAAAAAATCGACACCTAAATGGCACGAAAGGTCTTAAAAGTTACATAAATGGGCCAATAGTTTTTAAAATCGCCAAACTAATGTGGCGAACGTCTTAAAATTTCAAAAGCAATGGGGCTTAACATGAGGAAGCAAGGGGTAAATAAAAAAAAAAACCCAAGTGGAAATCTCCCCTTAACTAGTATGCATGGACTATAACAGGTAAGGCCGGTATCACACGAGAGCTTTTATACTCAAAATTCTATGATCAACATTTGGCTGGCAACATTTCTGGAATATTTTGCACTGGTATCGGAAATTAGACTGATGATATAAATTATGAATTTGTGCAAAGGAGATGGTTTATATGTTGACCTCATTAGCTGCCAGACCAGTGTTGTGGATAAATGTTGAGGGAAAAGGCGCTCGTGTGATACCGGCTTAAGGGGGGTGACCTGTGTTTGTTCTGTCCTTTTCTATCTTTCTATGGCTTGTATCCATTTGGCCCCATTCAGCCTACTGTTTTAAGACGTTTATCCCCATCCAGGTGTCAATTTCTTACTGGTGAGCGGTAGCGAGCCAGAATATTTTTTATTTTTGTTAGACAGCAGGCTAAATTTGTACATTTTTCGATAGAAAAATGTCTCCGGCGAAGACGGATTTCTTCATATAATGCTGGCTCGCTATCGCTCGCCAGGAAGAAATCGACACCTAGATGGGGATAAACGTCTTAAAACAGTTGGCTGAATGGGGCCAAATGGATACAAGCCAGGAAAAGAGAGAAAAGGAGAGAAAGATACAAAAAAAAGCCGGTGACCCCCCTTAAGATAAATGAAGTCTGGAATGGCAAGAAATGCTTCATTCTCTTCATTACTCACTGATACATAAACTCCGTGTATTCCACCACAAGCAATACCTATCTACAATATTAAGCAGAAATGATATCGCAGGAAGGTAGCTCAGCACTGTATAATCCCAGTCCTTGTACTATGTAGCAGTATTCTAGTCGAAAGTATAGATTGAAGCAACATACACACACACACACACACACACACACACACTTGTAATAGGCAGCATTGCAATTTGTCTTCTTCATACACATATGCATTAATATATATATATATATATATATATATATATATATATATATATATATATATATATATGGTGTCCCACGAGTTTTGTCAAATACTTCCAGAGATGAAAGATTAAGTAATTCTAAGTAAAAACTGTTCTATACACATAGGCTTTTGGGCATTGTTTTGTAGTTATGGACCCATAAAGTCGGCATTTTGGTGTTTTTTGTAGTTGCTAACCCTGTTTATTTTCAATAAGATGAGGATAGGAAAAAAAAATGTAAAGTGTATTATGAAGCATGATATCAATACTTCAAACTGGCACCAAAAACTTCCCTACGTCGTACTTCATATTCCTTGGCATGAGTTGAATATTACAAGAAACCAACAAAACTTAGTTTTAAGCTCATCATCACGGAAAGAAGAAAAGAGCTACAGAGGTGTTTTGGTGTTTTCATTAATTATTGATACCATGCACCATCATACAGCATTTAACGTTATCGCTATTCATTTTTATTACTCGGAAAATGGGTTTAAACTGACAGAAAACACCAACAAAATCCTCAGTAGCTCCTTTCTTCTTTCCATGATGATGAACTTAAAATTAAGTTTTGTTGGTTTCTTGTAATATTCAGTTTGAAGTATTGATATCATGCTTCATAAAACACTTTATAAAAAAAAAATCCTATCCTCATCTTGCTGAAGAAAAACAGGGTTAGAAATTACAAAAAAAAAAAAAAAAAAACGACTTTAAGGGTCCATAACTACAAAACAATGCCCCAAAAAGCCTGTGTATATAACAGTTTTAACTTAGAATTACCTAATCTTTCATCTCTGGAAGTATTTGACAAAACTCGCGGGACACCCTGTATATCCTCCCAGCCAGCGGCGCTTGTGGCACTTTGGCGCTGCCGACTGGGAGGCTCTTCGGCAGTACTTCTTTGATTTCCCATGGAATGACTTCTGCTTCCGTGGCCGAGGATACTCGCAGAGTGCTGAATGCATTACCGAGGTAATCTCCTCTCGGGCATTGAAGAGTACATTCCATTTTCTTTCTCTCAGACTGATGCAAACAAATCTTGGTTTACTCACGCTTGTTCTACTGCTGTCCGCAACAAGGAGGAAGCATTCAAACGGTACCGACGCCTTAAAACTCAAGAATCTCATTCTTCCCATGTTTGTGCCTGGAATCAAGCCAAATCTGGTCTTTGACTTGCCAAGCACTCTTTCATCAATAATAAATGCACTGAACTATCCAACTCTAACTCTTCCCAAGCTCTCTGGCATCTAGCCAAAAACCTCTCCAACAATTTTTCTTCCTCTTCTTTCGCTCCCCTTTTCCACTCTGATGGCACATGTACCATAACTTCTTCCTCTGACAAAGCTGAACTCTTCGCTCAAACTTTTGCTAGAAACTCCAGCTTGGATGATTCCAGTGCTATTCCTCCCTCTCCTACGTATGCCTAATTCTAAAGATGTACTTTCTACCCTCTCTGGGCTTAATACTAAGACCGTGTTCCTCCTGTTGTACTAACGAAATGTGCTTTTGTGCTGACTCCATGCCTAGGCAAACTCTTTCGTCTCTGTCTCTCCTCTAACGTCTTCCCTTCATGTTAGAAGTTTGCTCTCATTCAACCTGTCCCAAAGAAGGGTGATCGCTTTCAACCCTCCAACTATCACCCAATTAACCACTTGCGAGTTTTGGTCTACAAGGAAGTTGGAGCTGTAGACATCGATAATTAACAGAATTATCACCTAAGTTACGGTTGTAGTGCTTATATAAATACATAAAAAACAATTCAAAATACTTTTTATCCATTAAAAACCTACATTATTATTGTATTTTTGTTTAATATCAATGTTTATGGCTCCAACTTCCTTATAGCCTGAAACTCGCGAGTTGCTCTCATCTCTTGTATCTCTAAAGTTGTTTAAACTATTCTTGCTTCCAATTTTCTTAAGCATTTCTCTTCTCATAATCTGCTCTCAGATCGCCAGTATGGCTTCCTTATGGGTCGCTCTACTGGTGATCTTCTTTCATATCATAGCCGTGATATATAAAAGTCATGTGCGTTCTCAGATGGATTACTGTTCACCTCTGTGGGGTGGAAGTGGAGTGGTTGCATTGAGGCAGTTGGACAAAATTCAAAATAAAGCTATTAGATTAATCAATAACCCTGCAATCACACAGGACCTTCCTACATTATCCATACGAAGAAACGTTGCATCCCTTGCATTATTCTACAGATATTTTCACAGCAATTGTTCCGAGGAACTTGCTTCAATTGTGCCGCCTCTCCACATCTTTCCCTGTAGAACTAGGGCAGCTGAGAGCGCCCATGAATTTACACTTTCTCCTCCACAATGCAGAACTTCTGCTTATCAGAATTCATTTATCCCCAGAGCTACTACTCTTTGGAATTCACTTCCCTCGAATTGCTTTCCACAAACTTACAATCTACAAATGTTTAAATCCAGTTGTTACAAACATTTTATGAATGGAGGATGCCTTTAGGCACATGGACCTTTTTGTTTTATCTGTGTTTTTCCTTCCTCCGTTCATTGTCTCTTTAAAAAAAAAAAAAAAAAAAAATCTTACTAACTCTTGGTCATCCTCCTTTCGGGACTTCTGTGAGACTTTTTTTATTGCACTAGACATATCGAAGGCCTTCGATAGAGTCTGGCACAATTTTTTTATTTCTAAACTACCCTCCTTCGGTTTCTATTCTCTATTTGTGCCTTTGTGTCTAATTTCTGTTCCAGCCGTTCCATAGCTGCTCTCACTCCGCACTCCTAGACAAAGTAGAAACGAAGGCCTTTCGTATAATTAATTCCCGCCCACTCACAAACTCTCTGCAATGTCTCTCTCTCTCCGACACAATGTTGCATCTCTCTCGCTATTCTATCGCTACTATAATAATCATTGTTCCTAAGAGCTCTCCCAGTGAATACCACCTCCTCTACGTAGGGCACGTGGTACCCGTCTTGCAACACAATCCCACCCCTAATCTGTGCAACTCTCTAACCCAAGAGTGAAACGTTACTCTCAGACTTTCTTCTATTTAACAGCTGAGCTCTGGAACTCTCTCCCAAAATCAGTCTTTCCCTCTTCCTGTGACTTAAATTGCTTCAAACTCCGTGTGTCCAGGCATTTTGGCTCGAACGTCCCTTGATTTTGGCCCTGTCACTCTTATAACTCTGGGGGAGGCACTCGCTACAGGCAGTTCTGCCTTTTGCCTCCCTCACTCACGTAGGAAAAAAAAATACCCTGTAATAAGCTGATAGAAAAAAATATCGCTGGATTCTACATCCTTAGGATCTCTGTTTTGAATATCAGACGGATATCACTGAGAAATCGAAGATGGCCAAGATTGCCGCCAGTATCCATAGAAATATATCTTTTTAACCATTGGGCCTAGAATCTCGAGTAATACCATTTTTCTAACAGAATTTGGCATTCACAAACTGTTGTTGATGTTATTTTCCTGGTTTGTGGTAAAAAACAAGATTAAATGGTAAGCTACATAATACTGTATTAAATGGTAAGCTACATAATACTGTATTAAATGGTAAGCTACATAATACTGTATTAAATGGTAAGCTACATAATACTGTATTAAATGGTAAGCTACATAATACTGTATTAAATGGTAAGCTACATAATACTGTATTAAATGGTAAGCTACATAATACTGTATTAAATGGTAAGCTACATAATACTGTATTAAATGGTAAGCTACATAATACTGTATTAAATGGTAAGCTACATAATACTGTATTAAATGGTAAGCTACATAATACTGTATTAAATGGTAAGCTACATAATACTGTATTAAATGGTAAGCTACATAATACTGTATTAAATGGTAAGCTACATAATACTGTATTAAATGGTAAGCTACATAATACTGTATTAAATGGTAAGCTACATAATACTGTATTAAATGGTAAGCTACATAATACTGTATTAAATGGTAAGCTACATAATACTGTATGGTAATGCGTTGGAGAACAGTATTTTTGGATTTATTCACATAATATTTTCAACATTTCAAATAATTTGATTATGCATGCATCATGGCACGTACAGTCTTACCAGTTAGCGAAGCTATTTTTCCCTTTTTGTAATGACCTTCTGTTACACGTTTTGATTAAGTTTAGAGACAATCTGTAAAAGTCAGGATATACCCACATTTTAAGAGATCCTTACTTACTAATTTGCATAATATCTACCGATGATAGACAAAATATAATTGTTGAAGATTTTGCTTGCATTTGCCCATTTCGATCAACGCATTTTAGATGCCTTCACAGAATTCCTTCAAACTAAAAAAAAATGCCGATCCAGCCCCCTTCAAGCTTTTTTTATTTGTTTTTATTTTGTCACTATGCGATAGGAGGCCGATTTCTTCTAAATTAACTCCTTCAGACATATTAAGTTCCAATAAGTCCGAGTAGGCGGGAGCCCCGGGATCATTGCCACTGCCTCGCACTACACTCACAACAACACTGCGGCCGTTAGAATTATCGGAGGTGGCTGAGGTTGCCACCAACAGTTTTATCGTAAGCTAACTTATCGGACTTACTGAGCTCCATATGACGCTAGTGCGTCATATAACTTATTATAGAGGCATGGAGATAAGTCCATATGACTCGATTGAGTCATATGAGTTTTTGGTTCACTAGTCCATATGACTCAATTGCGTCATATATGTCTGAGGGAGTTAAAGGCTTGCTATGGTTCGTCCAGAAGAAAAAAAATAATCGACACCTGAATGAGGTGAAGCGTCTATGTAAATGAAGGAGATAAAAGGCAAAACTGCCTGTAACAATTGACTCCCCCAAAGTTGAAAGAGTGACAGAGCCAAATTCAAGGTACGTTAGACTCGAAATATCTGGACACACGAAGCTTGAAGCAATTTAAGTCATTGGACGAGGGAAAGACAGATTGAGGGAGAGAGTTCCAACTCTTTCTTGTTGAGTAGCAGAAGGACTGGGAAAATTGGATCAATCTTGGGATAGAGAGTTGGACAGAATAAGGGTGGAAGTGTGTTTGAAAGGCAGGTGCCCCACACTCTCCACAAGAGAAGAGGTATTCATTGAGAAAGCTCTGAAGAACACGGATTATTGTAATAGAGGTAAAAGAGTGAGAGAGATGCAACACAGTGGCGTATAGAGAGAGATTGTAAGGAATTAGTAAGAGGAGGTGAGTTGATGAGACACAATGCTTTTGACTCTACCCTTTCGAGAAGTGCGGCATAGGTGGAGCCTCCCCACACATACGAAAATACTCGATACATAAAGAAGTACAAAGGAGTACAAAGGAAATCAAGCAACAACAGATCTAGTGACCCTTCTAGGCTGCTTGTCCTCCAAAACACTGAGGATCAAGTGTCCAAACAGTGGTTTAGAGTGGGTAAGGGAACATTGGAAAGGGAACTACTGCCCTGGAACTAATGTCCGTGGCAGGATTAGGAAGTTAGTAGGAGACAGATGGGTTAGTAACTGAGGGGGGGATAAAATAAAGTTATTAATTTACAAACGCAGTCAGTCGCGGGTTTGATGCGAGATATTTGTCTAGGCGGAGTTTAAATGAATCAACGGTGCTGTAGTCTATAACGTCTCGGGGAAGTACATTCCACAAGTTGACAACTCGATTGAAGAAGAAATTCTCAGATTCGTGTGAGTTAAAAGATTTACCAATAATTTTGCAACCGTTTCCCCGCGTGTAATTAGATTGGTCGATAGTGAAGTACTTACTACAGTTCATATTGTCGATGCCTTTGATGATTTTGAACACTTGAATTAAGTCACCTCTTAATCTGCGCTGGGTTAAAGGAAATAGAGTTAATTCTCTAAGACGCTCTTCGCTGCTCTTCGTATGGTTTGTTCTTTAGGCTAGGTATTATTTTGGTAACTCTACGTTGAACTCGTTCTAGCTTGTTTATATCTTTTTGGTAATAAGGGCACCAGGATTGAACGCAGTATTCCAGAAGAGGGCGGACTAAGGAATTGTAAAGGGTTAGGATAACTTCTTTGGATTTATGCTCAAATGACCTGCCTATAAAGCCAATTATTTTGTTTGCTTTCTTAACAACTTCTGAACATTGTTGACTCGGCTTTAGGTTACTCGATATTGTTACCCCCAGATCGGTTTCTCTGTTTACATTCTTAAGCTGAGTGCCATTCATCGAATAGTTTGCATAGTTTGCTTTCTCATTTAGGTATCCGATATGTAGTACTTTACGTTTATCCGCATTGAAACTCATTTGCCAAATTTGGGCCCAACATGACAATTTATCTACATTGGTCCATTTAGATGCCTTACCGTTTATGACTACTCTTTGCTTTCTGTCGCTGAGCCAAATTTCTATCCATTTCAACACACCGTCTTGTATTCCATGCGCTTTTAGTTTTAGCAGTAAACGTTTGTGGGGAACTTTGTCAAAGGCCTTTTGAAAATCAAGGTATATAATATCTACAGCTTTACTCTCATCGTAGAGGTTGAGGATATCGTGGAAGAAGTCTAAGAGGTTTGTTAAACAGGAACGTTTTTTACGAATGCCGTGTTGAGTATCTTTAAGTAAGTTATTTGCCTCTAAGTGATTTACGAGTCTGTCTCTTATGACCGTTTATAGCATTTTACATACAATTGAGGTTAAGCTAATTGGACGATAGTTACTGGGTAGGGATTTGCTGCCTTTTTTTTAATATCGGTGTTACGTTGGCTAGCTTCCACTGATCAGGCATAGTCCCAGACTGCAAGGATTCATTGAATAGCAATGTCAGTGGTTTGGAGAGCTCATCCTTAGCTTCCTTTAGAACTCTAGGCGAGATTGTATCAGGTCCAGGCATTTTATTTACCTTGAGTTTATCTAAACAATTCAATACTTCTCTCTCTGTAACGGTGATATTGCTTAGAACATCTGAATTATCAATCTGAATCGGCGATGGTGTAGGGATATCACTGAGGTCTTCGGTTGTAAAAACTGATGCAAAGAAGGTATTGAGGGCATAACTCATTTGTACTTCGTCTTTGGTGTATTCTCCATTTTCATCGACTAACGGTCCAACAGTTGAAGTAACTACTTTTTTCTTTCTGATATAACTATAGAATTCTTTCGGGTTTGTTTTACTTTGATTCGCAACATGTAACTCCAGGGTCTTTTTACTTTGCGTAATTAACTTGTTTGGCTTTGCGTCGTAGCTCTACAAATTTCACCCGTTCTTCGTAATTTTGTGAGGATTTTAATCTATCATTAGCAAATTTTTTAGCAAGCAGACAGTCTGAAATATCTGTATTCCTCCATTTCGGCACACTGTGGCCATATACAGAGCAAGAAGCTGTGCGGAGGTGAGGAACCCACAGAGACGGTTGAGGACACCTAACTTCTGGGAAGCTGCTTTATCAAGAGTTTGAATATGATCTTTACAAGAAGACCAGAAGAAAAGAAACGCCAAGAATACAGAGAGAAGAAGAATGGCTGATTTTTGGATTGGTGAAGACATAGACTACAGCAGATCTGGACTGGACAAGAAAATGGAACTTTGCAGTAAGGGACCCAAAATGGGAGAACGAACCCCCAAGTTCGAACCTCGAAACAGCAAAAATATCACATTTTCGCGGTTTAGAGGTTCGAACTTGGGGGTTCATTTTCCGATTTTGGGTCCCTTACTGCTAAGTTCCATTTTCGTGTCAAGTCCAGATCTACTGTAGTCTATGGTGAAGAGTATGGAATAGATATGTGGAAGTTCCTAACGGGTAGGTAAATGGAAAAATTTGGTTATAGAAGCATTGACAGTAACAAGATTCTCTCTGCCCCATTCAGAAATAGTTGATAGATCAGAAGTAATAATAATAAAAATAATGATAGGCGTGCTATGGCCTCATTGCGTGAGTTTTGGAGTGATTGCATTTTTATTAAATTTTTCTATGGGATTGAGGAACACAAAAGGCAGAATTGCCCGCAGCGAGTGCCTCCCCCAGAGTCGAAAGAGTGACAGGGCCAAAATTAAGGGACGTTCGAGCCAAAAGGCCTGGATACACAGAGTTTGAAGCAATTTAAGTCATAGGAAGAGGGAAAGACTGATTCTGGGAAAGAGTTCCAGAGTTCAGCAGTTGGATAGAAGTAAGACTGAGAATAGCGTTTCACTTGTGGGTTGGAAAATTGCAGAGAGTAGGGGTGAAATTGTGTTGCTAGACGGGTACTACATACCCTACGTAGAGGAGGTGGTATACACTGGGAAAGCTCTGAGGAACACTGATTAATGTAGTAGCGATAGAATAGCGAGAGAGATGCAACATTGCGGCGAAGAGAGAGAGATTGCAGAGGGTTGGGGAGTGGACGGGAGTTAATGATACGGAAGGCTTTCCTTTCTACTTTGTCTAGGAGTACGGTGTGAGAGGATCCTCCCCACACATGTGAACAATACTCAATACAAGGACGCACTGTGGCCTTGTACACAGCAAGAAGCTGTGCAGGGGTAAAGGGGGTTTAGCATACCCAGCTTCTGGGAGGCTGCCTTAGCAAGACTGGTAATATGGTCCTTCTAAGTGAGAGCAGAAGAAAAGGAAACACCGAGAATATTGAGAGAAGATGAAGGATTGATTTTTACATTGATGAAGAGTAAGGGATAGTCCTCTGGAAGTTCTGAACGGAGAGTAAGATGAAGAAATTGAGTTTTGGAAGCGTTAAAGGTAACAAGATTTACTCTGCCTCAATTGGAAATAGTAGTTAGATCAGAAGATAAGTGTTGCATGGCTTCATTACATTTGTCTTTTAGGGATTGCTGGCTGGGGCGTTCTGGACAACTAACTGGGTAGTGTAAGGTAGAATCGTCTGCGTATGCATGGATGGGACTGGAGGTACAGTTGAAAAGATAATTTATGAAAATTAGAAAGAGAATGGGAGATAGGAAGGATGCTGGGTCTTTGTGAGAAAACTAGTTGAATAGTGTAAAGTAGAGTCATCAGCATACTAGTGGATAGAACTAGAGGTACAATTATTGAGAAGATCATTAATGGATATTAGAAGATAACTAGAGACAGGACAGAACCCTGAGGAACACTGGAGTTGATAGATTGAAGAAGTGAGCGATGGCCGTCCATAACCGCAGCTATGGAACGGACAGAGAGGAAAATAGAGATAACGGCACAGATGGAGGGATAGAAACCGAAGGAGGGTAGCTTGGAGATTAGAGATTTGTCTAGCGCATAGAAAAGGTCTCACCGAAGTCCCGAAGGGAGGATGACCAAGAGTTAGTCAGCTAAGACAGAAGATCATCAATTTGCCAATTTGCCAATTTGAAAGTTAATTATGGTAAGACAGTTGCTTAAGAAATATTGATTTAAAATAGTTTCAAAAACTCAGATATGCAAGAAATGAGAGCAATTGGACGATAGTTGTAAAGTTGAGAGCCTGTCACCCTTCTTTGGGACAGGTTGGATGAGAACAAACTTCCAGTAAGAAGGAAAGACGTCAGAGGAAGATCAGAGGGGGTCAACACGGAAAAACAGTATTATCGCCAAACTAATGAGGTGAAACGTCCATAAACCTCCAAACTAATGGAGATAAGTGGGGAGTGCATACCCCCCACCCTCGGGCCAAATAGAGTTTAGCTATATTAGTTGTTGTTGTTGTTGTTGTTGTTCCCCAAGCTGCCTGGCCGAACAGCCCCAAGGCCCCGAGTAAGGCCAAGGCCATAAACGAGCGCCCCCACAGAACCCTCCCTGCCGACCACAATAAAGCCTGGGTGACCGAAGCCACTCCATGGCGAGGAGCTGAGAGGGTGCGTAAACGCCCGGGAAACCAAAGCCCCACCCAGGGCCCTGTGCCCCTCAGCAAGTATGAAGAGAAAGTTGAGGGGCAAAGGAATAATGTGACGCTTTAGCTTCCAATCTTGGTAGATTGGGAGGTCAATCCACGGAAGAGACGCCGTCACCTGAGATCTAGAAAATATATAAGTAAAAGGAACAGTCAGAGTAAGCTATGGGTATGGTAGAGATCGCTCAGGTCTCACTCTGATAGACCAGCCCATCACCATATATATTAGTACAATAGAGTGGCAGTGGACCAATTAGCCATGGTTGTCTTACCTAGGGTTGAGGTAGACTAGTTTAAAGGGTCTACTGCTATTATGTTTATAGTACCAGTTGTACTCCCGCAGTTCTATGTTGGTATGACTAATGATGGTTTCCTCTCTCTCTCTCTCTCTCTCTCTCTCTCTCTCTCTCTCTCTCTCTCTCTCTCATTACAGACACCTGACTGGTAACAGACTGGCTACACTGGACAGCTGGGCTCTGTATGGTCTCTCCTCGCTCTCTACGCTGTGAGTATTATTGTCTAATTTAGTTGTAATGCTTGAGGTTACTAGTTGTGGTATTAAGGGGGGATGGTTCACTTTTTGGGCGACTTTTGCATGTATTCATTATTTTTCTAGTTTCCTCCCTAGACCTCCATCAAATTTAGAAAAACATCCATTAGATCCCCCTTGTAGATTAATTTGTACATTTTTCGGTAGAACAAATTTCCCGGCCAAAGGCCGGTTCTTCCAAAATTACAGGCTCACTATCGTTCGCCAGGGAAAAATTCGACACCTAAATAGCACGAAAGGTCTAAATATTGACGAACTAACTAATAAGGCAAACATTTTAGCATCTGATGGGGCTAAACATGAGGGAGAAAGTGGTCCAGAAAACCGATCCATCTCCCCTTAAAATGACTGTTGTACTAACTGTGGAGTGGTAATCGTGACGCGTGTGTGTGTGGGTGTGGGTGTTTTGGTATGTATGGTGTTATTATTGACTTTGTCAGTCAGCTGCCTTGATGTTTAAATATATGCAAACAACTAATATAATGCTGTATAGAGAGACGGGCCGCACATTTAATGGAAAGTATTCGTTTTTTCCTGAACCCTTTCTCCTTCACGTTTAGCCCCAATAGTTTTCAAAGTTAAATACTTTCCTTCATTTATTTGTCAATATTTACACCTTCCATGCCATTTAGGGGTTGATTGTTTTTCCTGCCGAGCGATATTGAGCCTGTATTTTAGGAGGGGACATTGTTTTAGTTTGCCCCCTAGGCTAACGAAGAAGCCTTCACAGACTTCCTTCAAACTAGAAATAATGCCCACACAGGCCCCCTTCAAGGTAAATGTGTTCATTTGTCTATTCTTGTAAGTTACAGGCCCGATATTGCTCGCCTAGAACAAATCGACATCTAAATGGGATGAAGCGTCTTATTATGGCCAACTTAATGTGATGAAACGTCTTAAAGTATCAACACTAATAAAGCAATACAGGGGAGGTTCAAAAAGACCCACCTCGCATTAAATAAAGTTAAGGGGAGATGGTTCACTTTTTGGGCGATTTTCGCATGTATTCATTATTTTTCTAGTTTCCTCCCTAGACCTCCATTAAATTTAAAAAAAAACATCCATTATATCCCCCTTCTAGATTAATTTGTACATTTTTCGGTAGAAAAATGACCCGGCCGAAGGCCGATTCTTCCAACATTACAGGCTCACTATCGTTCGTCAGGGAAAAAATCGACACCTAAATAGCACTAAAGGTCTAAATATTGACGAAGAAATGGGGCGAAAGGTCTTAAAATTGACTAACTAATGGGGCAAACATCTTAACATCTGAAAACTAATGGGGTTAAGCATGAGGAAGAAGGGTGACCAGAACACAGCCCATGTCCCCTTAAATTAATGCATATTGTAGTTATTCATACAAATATCAGTGTCATTCCAGTAAATAAGACCATCGCTAGCAACCAGACTAACAATTAATAACATCCAAATAAATAAATTATATTATATACAAATAATAGATTAAATACCAATAGTATATAAATAATAAATATCATACTTATAATAACAAACATGCAAATAACATATACGTAATAAATGAAAAATCCTATGTGCATGAAGGAGACAAAAGGCAAAGCTGCCTGTAATAAGTGTCGACCCAAGGTTGAAAGAGTGGTAGAGAGCCAAAATAAAGGTACATTAGAGGTCATTTAGGGGTGTGGGAAATAAGTGTGGTGTGCTTGTTAAGTGTAGTGAAATGAATAGGAGGAGGTGGTGTTTGTGAGAATTAGCTGGATTACTCTATGTGTAGGTGAGGAACAACAGAAACAGTAGGGGAAGCCAGGTAAATGCAACAGGAGTTCCAGCAACTCCTTATCATATGCTTATGTGGCATCCCCTGGATACTGCTCTGCTCGATTGGTGCCTATATTCTCCCCATATAATGAGTAGATCCCTTTAATGTGATGACATCATAAATCTTATTTTGGCTAACATTTAACAATTCAATTCAGCTTAGGAAGGGCCGTTGGAAACTATATAGGCAAAAACTGTCAATTAAACCTTAAGAATTCCCACCTAACTGCATAAAATCGTCCGTTAGCCAGAAACAAATGGAAGAGACATCACCATACAGAAGAGGTTAATAGGCTCACAACAGTTCGTGGATTGTAGCCCTTAACAACCAAATAATAGCCTATAATACTTGAGGCCACATAAATTGTTTGTTATTCAATCCTCCTCCTCCTCCTCCTCCTCTTCACTCTCACTCTAATCATCATCATTATCATTATATGTTTTAACAGTCTCAGCTTCTTGGCCCCAAAGTTCCCCTCTTTGAAGGCAGTCATTTCCCTCTGATATCTGGCCTTATCATCCTCGGCCATGGCTTCATACTTGGACTTGCTCTCTGCTGAGGTGGCGTTCCACAGGGCCCCAAGCTGCTTGGCCACTTCACCCATGCCTAGATCGGGGTTCCAGCTGAGCTCTGGAACTCTCTCCCAGAATCAGTCTTTCCCTCATCTTATAGCTTTAATTGCTTCAATACCGTGTGTCCAGGCATTTTGGCTCGAACGTCCCTTCCTTTTGGCCTGTCACTCTTTCAACTCTGGGGAAGGCACTCGTCACAGGCAGTTCTGCCGTTTTTCTCCCTCACTCACATAGAGAAAAAAAAAATACAAATAACACACATATTTAATACCAACCAAATACCATAGAAATAACAAATGACGAACTAATCATATATGATATGCAAATAACATACAAATAATAAATATCATGCAATAAACATACACAAATTGAATAACATAACAAAAAAGATGGTTGTTATTGTTGTTGTTGACAATCTAGTTCGACATCTTATCGGTTATTATATTTTGTTTAATGATTAAGTAATATTTTGTGTCATGCCCCAGCGAGGGTTCGAACCCAGGCCAGTAGTGCAGCACTCCAGCACGTAACCAGCTAGACCACCCAGGAGCTTAAAAGTAATAGCTTTATTTGGAATTAATATCCCATCCACCACCACCCGCTCCGACTCGTGATCAGTAGCTAGATACCATACACACAAACACCTATTATGGTGGTGAGATAGTGATTGAATGGTTATGGAAAATGTGTAGACTAGCGTGGGAGAAGGGAAGTGCACCCCATGACTGGAAGACAGGCATAATAGTCCCCCTGTATAAGGGTAAAGGAGAAAGAGGAGTGTGTGGTTATCACCGGGGAATATGTTTTTTAAGCGTAGTAGGAAAGGTGTACAGTAGGGTAGTGATTGAGAGAGTGACAGCGAGAACGGAGAAATGGATAGGTGACGAGCCGGGCGGGTTTACGAAGGGAAGAGAATGTGTAGATCAGATTTTTGCCCTGAAATATGTTGTGGAGAAATATCTGGATAAGCAAAAAAAGTTGCATGCTGCCTTTATGGACATGGAGAAGGCCTATGACAGAGTTGATAGAGAAGGTATGTGGAAAGTACTGAGAATATGCGGAGTAATAGCAAGTTGCTGAAAGCAGTAAAGAGCATGTATGAGAGTGCAAAGGTGTCAGTACATGTGGAGAATGAGCAGAGAGAGTTCTTTGATCTGAATGTTGGGTTGAAACAAGGGTGTGTGATGTCCCCATGGTTGTTCAATATATATATATATATGGATGGAGTCGTGAAAGAAATACAAGGATGAGCAGTGGATGTTGGTGTACCACTGATAAGGGAGGGAAACGAGTGGAAGCTACCTGTACTGCTGTATGCCGATGATACAGTTCTGATGAGTGATAGTGAATGGGAGTTGCAGGGTCGGGTAAATATGTGTGGAACAGTGTGTGAAAAACGGAATCTGAAGGTAAATGTGGGGAAGAGCAAAGTTATGGTCTTTGAAAGGGGTGCAGCCACAGAGTGTGAGGTGAGGTTGAACAGTCAAGCTATGGAGAATGTCAGTTCATTGAAGGAGAGGGTGCAACAGGGGAAGAGGGTTGTAGGAACGCTGAAAGCAGTAACAAGAAATAGGGTGGTCAGCATGGAAGTAAAGAAGTCCTTGCATGACAGTGTGATAATCCCGACATTGACTTACGGGAGCGAAGCATGGACGTTGGTGGAGAGACTCAGACCAAGAGTGAGAAGGGTGGAAATGAGTTACTTGAGAAGTGCGTGCGGAGTTACATGGAGGGATAGACAGACGAATAAGGAAGTATGAGAGAGGTGTGGTGTGGATGTAGATGTGCTGGAAAGTGTGAAAAGGAACACCTTGAAATGGTTTGGCCATATGGAACGTCTGGGAAGTGAGAGAATGACTAAGAGAGTGTACGAAAGTGAGGTGGAAGGACAGAGAGGGAGAGGTAGACCGAATGAAAGGTAGAAGGATGGAGTGAAGAAGTATATAAGTGAAAGCGGTGCTGGATAGGGAGGAACGGCATCAACTGACTTGGGACAGATAAGAGGTGTATGGGGGTGTGTCGTTCATGGCCACCCCTTCGGGGATCACGGGCGTCCGGCAATAGATAGATAGATAGATAGACTAATATAACATACAAATAATAAATAACATACAAAAACATACCAATAATAGATGACATGCAAATAACATACACATACTATATAAATAACATACACATACTATATAAATAACATACACATACTATATAAATAACATACACATACTATATAAATAACATACACATACTATATACATAACATACACATACTATATAAATAACATACACATACTATATAAATAATATATAACACACGGAGTATCTTGACAACTTTATTAATCCTATTTGGTTCGGGGAAGTCTTTTTGGACACTCCTGTCTCACATCATTAATTTGGAGATTTTATACGTTTTTCCTCGTTAGTTTGGCGATCATAAAACACTTCACACCATTCAGGTGTCGATTATTTTTAGGCCGACTGATAGCAAACCTGTATCTTAGAAGAAATCAGCCTTCAGCCCGGACATTTTCCAATCAAAAAATGTATAAATTTAGCTTGAAGGGGGCCTGAGCTGGCCTATTATATTTAGCTTGGAACTTAGTCTGTGATTTTTTTTTTTTTTTTTTTAGCCTAGGGGTCATTACTCTTAAGCTCCTCAGTGGTCTAATGGTTAAGGTGTTGGAGTGCTGCACTATTGGTCTGGGTTCGGGCTGTGTCTGGGTCATGTCACAAAAATATTAAATTTATTTAGGCTCTACTTGTTTATTCAGAGAGGCCTTAGTTGTGCCCCAGATGACAAGTATCCTACTCTAGTACTTAGTTGCTCGTGTTTGTGTGTGAGGTGTATGTACAGTATACAGTATATGGCATCAAACTACGTGACCACAAGTCGGAGAGGGTGGTGGTGGATGGGATTTATGTCAAATGAAGCCATTACTTTTAAGCTCCTCGGTGGTCTAGTGGTTAAGGTGTTGGAGTGCTGCACTATTGGCCTGGGTTCGAGCCCTGGCTGGGTCATGTCACAAAAATATTAAATATATATATATATATATATATATATATATATATATATATATATATATATATATATATTAATCGAAAATGTCAAAAGCAAGCATAATCCTCAATAATCATTGAACAAAATATCATAACAACCCATAAGATGTCGAAATAGATTGTGTTAACAGCACCAACAACAACAACAACCATTGGGCGGGTGCCCAGGGGTTGAAATAGGGGAGCTATCCCCCCGCCAAAGGCGGCTTTCTAGGGCCTTTCCTAGCTGATGCTGAGAGGATTGGGTTCTAGTCATGTGGTGATGGGCTGGTCTATCAGAGTGAGAACTGAGCGATCTCTGCCATACCCATAGCTTACTCTGACTGTTCCTTTTACTTATATATTTTCTAGATCTCAAGTGACGGCGTCTCTTCCGTGGATTGACCTCCCAATCTACCAAGATTGGAAGCCAAAGCGTCACATTTTTCCTTTGCCCCTCAACTTTCTCTTCATAATTGCTGAGGGGCACAGGGCCCTGGGTGGGTCTTTGGTTTCCCGGGCGTTTCCGCACCCTCCTCAGCTCCCCGCCATGGAGTGGCTTCGGTTACCCAGGCTTTATTGTGGTCGGCAGGGAGGGTTCTGTGGGGGCGCTCGGTTATGGCCTTGGCCTTGCTCGGGGCCTTGGGGCTGTTCGGCCAGGCAGCTTGGGGAACAACAACAACCATCTATATGTGGGTGCTGGTATATTATGGTTGCCAATAATACAACAAAACACTCATCATCACCACCAATATTTTCATTATTATCATCTTCAGTATCATAACCATCAGCATTATCACTATCATCATCATTACCATCACCATCATCATTCTCACCAATACTATCATCATTATTATCATCATTGTTATCATCATCATTATCTTCAGCATTACCATAATCATCATCATCATTATTATCTTTATCATCACCATCATAATCATGTATATCATTATCATCACATCATCATTAATTATCACCACCATAATCATCATAATCATCATTCATCATCATCACGATCACCACCAACACCACCACCACCATCATCATCATAATCACCACCATCATTATCACCACCATCACCATCTTCATCATCAACATCATCAACAACAACAACACCAATAACAACTATCTTTATGTGGGTGATGTTATGTTTGGTAATAATGTAACAGCAACAACAAAAACAACAACAACAACCATCTTTATATGTGTGGTGGAATATTATGGTTGGCAATACCTATACCAACAACAACAACAACAATAATCTTTATCTGTGTGGTGGAATATTGTGGTTGTCAATATCCATACCACCACCACCAACAACAACAACAACAACACCAACAATAACAACAACCATCTGTATCTGTGTGGTGGAATATTATGGTTGTCAATATCCATACCACCACCACCACCAACAACAACAACAACAACCATCTGTATCTGTGTGGTGGAATATTATGGTTGTCAATATCCATACCACCACCACCACCAACAACAACAACAACCATCTTTATCTGTGTGGTGGTATATTATGGCTGTCAATACCTACCACCACCACCAACACCACTACCACCAACAACAACAACCATCTTTATCTGTGTGGTGGTATATTATGGCTGTTAATACCTACCACCACCACCAACACCACTACCACCAACAACAACAACCATCTTTATCTGTGTGGTGGATTATTATGGCTGTCAATATCCATACCACCACCACCACCACCCACAACAACAACAACCATCTTTATCTGTGTGGTGGTATATTATGGCTGTCAATACCTACACCCACCACCAACACCACTACCACCAACAACAACAACCATCTGTATCTGTGTGGTGGTATATCTATGGCTGTCAATATCCATAC
>JBAKBP010033435.1:0-21881 GCA_037953745.1 Lithodes maja | reverse complement strand
CACCCTACCACCACTATCCTCACCTACCACCACTATCCTCACCCTACCACCACTATCCTTACCCTACCACCACTATCCTTACCCTACCACCACTATCCTCACCCTACCACCACTATCCTCACCCTACCACCACCCTGCTACCACTATCCCTACCCTACCACCACTATCCTTACCTTCCTACCCCTACCACCACCTTCCTCACCCTGCCACCACCCTGCCAGTCGTTCCTACTAATCCATATTTACACTCAGCCAGCCTCGGACGTGAGATCGTGACGCTTGGCTTGGTCGCTGAGAGAGAGAGAGAGAGAGAGAGAGAGAGAGAGAGAGAGAGAGAGAGAGAGAGAGAGAGAGAGAGAGAGAGAGAGAGAGAGAGAGAGAGAGAGAGAGAGAGAGAGAGAGAGAGAGAGAGAGAGAGAGAGAGAGAGAGAGAGAGAGAGAGAGAGAGAGAGAGAGAGAAGAGAGAGTTTATTTTTTTAGTCCATTCATATTTTGTAATTCTTAGTTTCCTCGCTAGACCTCCATAAAGCTTAAAGAACACGCCCCCAAGAACCCACTTCAAGATCAATTTGTAATTTTTTTGGTAGAAATAAATGTCCCCCCTTCTAAATTACAGGTTTGCTATCGCTCGCACGGAACAAACTCGACACCTAAATGGTAAGAAGGTCCTAATATTGACAAAGAAATGGGGTGAAAGGTCTTATAATCGCCAAACTAATGGGCTGAACGTCATAAAAATTGAAAACAAATGAGGCTTAACATGAGGGAGAAGAGGGACAGAAAAAACCAACCCCCTTAACCAGAAGGTCTCTGTTAAATATCTGTATTTCTTTGTTAAATATCGATGTTCACAGCCCCAACTTCCTTGTAGCCTGAAACTTGCAAGTGGGCACTGTGGCACTGGTTGAGATCTATTGGTTGAAATGTTCGGCTGGTATATTTGTCCGGAGCGGGCCAATCAATACTTATTTACTGGTTTATATGCCTTTATTGGGGGTTTATTTTCCGGAGCCCCTTTTCCCTCGTGTTTTAGCCCCATTAGTTTGAATTTTAAGACGTTTACCTCATTAGTTTGGCTATTTTAATACCTTTCGCCCCATTTCATTGACTATTTTAAAACCTTTCGTGCCATTTAGGTGTCGATTTTTTCGTGGAAAGCGAAAGCAAGCTTGCACTTTAGGTGGAAGCGGCCTTCCGCCGGGAAATATTTCTACCAAAAACTGTATAAATTATCTGTTTTGAGGGTGAAGTTCATAGCTTGATGAAAGGTCTAGGGAGCATACTCTCTCTCTCTTCCCCCCCCCCCCTCCCCCTCCCATAAATTCACTATTTCAATTAAACTCTCATACCTACTGTTTAGTAAGTCACTGTTTGTGTCATGTTTAAGTCACCTCTTACAGTTAATTTATTCCATACCTCACCTCTTACAGTTAATTTATTCCATACCTCACCTCTTACAGTTAATTTATTCCATACCTCACCTCTTACAATCTTCCTCACTCATAGCTTGGTTCATACTTTACGCCCTGACCTCACTTACATCTTCCTCACTCATACCTTGGTTCTTATGTTATGTATCTTACTCACTCTTACAATCTTCCTCACACACACAGCTGTTGTCTTTACACACATTACCTCACTCATATAATCTTCCTCAGTCACAGCTTTTTCTTACTTTACGCATCTTGCCTCAAATTATGTCCATGAGTATTTCATGAGTATAGATGGTCAAGATGTACCTTAAGGGGAGGTATAGGGTTTATCTGGACCTCCTTCTCCCTCGTGTTTAGCCCCATTAGTTTTCAGATTTTATGAAGTTCGGCTCATTAGTTTGTCGATTTTAAGACCTTTCGCCCCATTTCATTGTCAATATTAAGACCTTTCGTGATATATAAGTGTCGATATTTCCTGGCGAACGATAGTGAGCCAGTAATTTTGGAAGATACGGCTTTCGGCCGATACATTTGTCTACCGAAAATGTACACATTAATCTAGAAGGGGGAGCTAATGGATGTTTTTTTTAAGCTTGATGGAGGTCTAGGGAGGAAACTAAAAACAAAACATAATTAATAAATAAAACTCAACACACACACACACACACACACAAACACACACACACACACACACACACACACACACACACACACACACACACACACACACAACCCGTAGCCTAGTAGGTAGCGCTCTCGTCTCACACACGAGGGGTCGGGGGTTCAATCCCCCGGCCGGGCGGAGACAAATTGGGCTTGTCTCCTTTCATGTGTTAGCCTCAGTTCACCTAGCTGTAAATAGGTACCTGGAATAAGTGGACGACGTTGTGACGTCCCATCTGGGGTTGGCAAAAATGGTACAAGGCGAGATGGGTATCATATGGTTCACCTAAGCTGATGGCTACCTAAGCCTTCGGGCGAGACGGTACCGTCTATAGTGAGAATGGTACCATACAGATCCACCCTAAGCCTTCGTTTCCGATGTCGCCAATTGGCTAAAAATACAGACTACACACACATCCACAGCCATTCCAAACGATACATATAACACCTACACATATAGGAGGCGGGAAATAACGAGCATGCTCACTCCCGCAATACAACTAGAGTAAGTACACACACACACACACACACACACACACACGATCAAATAAATACGCCCATCTCCCCTTAATCCAAAAGTGTTGATATCAGAGTTGCCGAGTAACAATGTCGGGAACCAACGCTCCTGTGAATCCCCCTTAAAGGGTTAAACGTGATGCAAGGGGAGTTTGAGAGAGAGAGGAGAGAGAGAAGAGAGAGAGAGGAGAGAGAGGAGAGAAAGAGAGACAGAGAGAGAGAGAGAGAGATAGGGGAATGTAAAAATAATAGGATCATTTCATTAACCCATTCATATAAGCTGGATAAAGTGGTTTGTATGGAGTGTATTACTGAGAGACGTGGTATAAGGTGTGAGAGAGAGAGAGAGAGAGAGAGAGAGAGAGAGTCAAAATAATAGGATCATTTATTTAACACATTCATATTAGCTGGATAAGTCGTTTGTACGGAGTGTGTTACCGAGAGACGTGGTACAAGGTGAAAGACACCCCTTGGCAACTAAACAAAGATGTATAGAAGTGGGGGGGGGGGGGGGGGGGGGGCACTGGTTAAGGGGGGCTGACGGTATTTGTTGGCTCATTTATTTTATTTATTTATTTTTCTTCCCTAGACATCCAAGCTTAAAAAAAAACACCAGCCCAAACCCTCCTTCAAGATAAATGTGTACATTTTTCGATAGCAAAATTTCCTGGCCAAAGGCCGGTTTCTCTTAAATTACAGGTTCGCTATCGCTCACCCAGGACAATAACGACACCTAAATGACACGAAGTCTAAATATTGACAAAGAAATAGGTCGAAAAGGTCTCAAAATCGCAAACTAATGGGCCGAAGTCGTTTAATATGAAAACTAATGGGGCTAAACATGAGTAAGAAGAGGGACCAGAAAAACGACCTATCTCCCCTAAAAGGGATAATAGAGTATAATAAAGGTGGCGTTATACGAGGGCGTGTATCCGAGTCATGTTATCAGAGCCACAATACACTAAAGACAAAGGTTGTTATTCGATCAATGCTACTGTCATTTAATTGTTTTTTAAGGAGTTATTTTCCACTTGAGGGTTTTTTTTCTGAACCCAACTCTCTCATGTTTAGCCCCTTTGTTTTTTTTTTTGTTTTTTTGTGTTTTTTTTTTTTAAGACGTCTATCTATCTATCTATCTATTGCCTGACGCCGTGATCCCCGAAGGGGTGGCCACGAACGAACCGCTCCCATGCACCTCTGTCCCCAGTCAGTCGACGCCCCTCCCCCCAACCAGCACCGCCTTCATTCATGTAGTTCCTCACTCCATTAATTTGGCGATTTTAAGAACTTTTGCCCCATTTTTGTAAATGTTAAGGCCTTTGTGTCATTTAGGGTGTCGATTTTTTCCTGGCTAGCGATACCGAACCTGTAATTTAATAGGAACCGGCTTTCGGCGGGACATTTTTCTACCGAAAAATTTACACTTTTATCTTGAAAGGGGGTCTAGGGAGTGTATTTTTAGCTTGGTGGAGGTCTAGGAAACAAACTAGAAACCTCCCCTTAAAGCATGTGTTATATAATCAGGCATAAATGCCTTGAGACATGAATGAAATGTTTCTTATCCATATATTACAACGTATATATATACTATCAAATTGTTTCACTTACCAGACTCTGAGATACAAGTGTCTGTGTGATGCCGGCTTTAAGGAGAAACGTGCTGGAGGGTGAGTTTGAGACCTCCGTGATGATGAGGGTGAAGACGTGAGAGTTTACCTGCTACCCCTACCTTAACCAGAGAGAGAGAGAGAGAGAGAGGTGTGAGAGGGAGAGAGTTTGACACCTCCGTGATGATGAGGGTAGAAGACGTGAGAGTTTACCTGCTACCCCTACCTTAACCAGAGAGAGAGAGAGAGAGGGTGTGAGAGGGGAGAGAGTTTGAGGACCTCCGTGATAATGAGAGGTGAGGGTGAAGACGTGAGAGTTTACCTGCTACCCCTACCTTAACCAGAGAGAGAGAAAGAGTGTGTGTGTGTGTGTGTGTGTGTGTGTGTGTGTGTGTGTGTGTGTGTGTGTGAGAGAGAGTGAGATATACTGGCTTTAGGGAGAGACGTGCTGGAGGGCAAGTTTGAGACATCGGTGGTAATGAGAGAGAGACGTGAGCGTTTACCTGTTACCCCTTACCTTAACCACAGCCTTGAGACCTATAGTGAGCCGCAACCATACCAACACCAACACGTACAGAGAGAGAGAGAGAGAGAGAGAGAGAGAGAGAGAGAGAGAGAGAGAGAGAGAGAGAGAGAGAGATTTTTTATTTTGCATCGAGGGGCGAGTTTATTGAGCAGCGCCCCCCATCGTGTGAGGGGACAACCACTAGTAAGGCGATACATACTGATCAAAGAGCCATTATTCCACTGAAACAACAGCATCGTCGTCTGGTTACATTCATATTTGTGTTTATAAGTCAGGTAGGCATTATTCAGATGTGTTATTATAGTTTCCTCAATTAATTGGTACATGTGATGTTTATCCGAAGCTCATTATTATTAGCTTTAACAAAAAAAGCGTGAGTCGTGAGTGAATTACAAATTGACTGGTTGTAAATAATAGCACTACAAAACTAGTGCAATCATATGAGAGAGAGAGAGAGAGAGAGAGAGAGAGATTGGGATTGATAGATATATATATATATATATATATATATATATATATATATATATATATATTGATTGATAGATGAATATAGATAGATAGATATAGATTGAAAAACTTTATAGTTTATGACCTAGGTTGGTAAATGTTTCTATAAAGGGCTAGCCTCCCTCTGTATAATAACCCCCCTAATATAATGTGCCTCTGGTCTATAAAGGGCTAGCTCCCTCTGTATAATAACCCCCTAATATAATGTGCCTCTGGTCTATAAAGGGCTAGCCTCCCTCTGTATAATAACCCCCTAATATAATGTGCCTCTGGTCTATAAAGGGCTAGCCTCCCTCTGTATAATAACCCCCTAATATAATGTGCCTCTGGTCTCACACGTCCGCCTTAAGGGGGAGGTGGTCCATTTTACCCCTCATCTTATGTCCCATTACTTTTGCAATTTTAAGACGTTCGTTCCATTAGTTTGACGATTTTAAGACATTTTGCATAATTTATTTGCAAATATAATGGCATTTCGTGCCATTTAGGCGTCAATTTTGTCCTGGCGAGAGATAGCGAGCCTGTAATTCTGGGAGGGAGGCCGGGACATTTTTCTACCGAATAATGTACAATATTATCTTGAAGGGGAGTCTAGGAGGTGTGTTTTTGTTTAAGCTTGATGGAGGTCTAGCGAGGAAACTATAACATAAATATATACATAAATAAATAGACTAAAAACTAACCACTACCCCCTTAATATGTTAACACCATTTCACACCCTGGTCAATCCCTACCCTTTAAGTATATCCACGGAGTAGCCTTTAAGGGGGAGTGTTGCTGGACCCCCATCTCCCTCATGTTTAACCCCAGTAATTTGAAAACATTTAGACATTCGCCCCCATTAGTTTGACGATTTTAACACCTTTTGCCCCATTTCTTTGTATGTATTACGACATAACGTGCCATTTTAGTGTTGATTTATTTCCTGGAAAGCGATAGCGAGCCTGTAATTTAAAAGGAACCGGCCAGGATATTTTTCTACCGAAAAATTTACAAATTTATCTCGAAGGTGGGCGGATGGTGGAATGGACATACGGAAGGATAAGGGAACAGGGAAGGGACGATGGAAAGACGGAAGGATGGAAGAAAGGAAGGAAAGATGGACGGAAGGAAGGAAGGAAGATAGGAAGGAAAGATGGATGGATGGAAGAAAGAAAAGAAGGGACGATGGGTGGACGGAAGGAAGGAAGAGAGGAAGGAAAGATAGATGGACGGAAGGAAGGAAGAGAAGAAGGAAAGATAGATGGACGGAAGGAAGGAAGAGAAGAAGGAAAGATAGATGGACGGAAGGTAGGAAGGAAGAGAAGAAGGAAAGATAGAGGGACGGAAGGAAGGAAGAGAAGAAGGAAAGATAGATGGACGGAAGGTAGGAAGGAAGAGAAGAAGGAAAGATAGAGGGACGGAAGGAAAAAAGGAAGGGACGATGGAAAAACGGAAAGAAGGAAGAGAAGAAGGAAAGATAGATGGACGGAAGGAAGGAAGGAAGAGAAGAAGGAAAGATAGATGGACGGAAGGAAGGAAGGAAGAGAAGAAGGAAAGATAGATGGACGGAAGGAAGGAAGGAAGAGAAGAAGGAAAGATAGATGGACGGAAGGAAGGTAGGAAAAATAGAAGGAACGATAATTGTATATAAAGTGTGGCAGGTGATTTGTTTACCTTTTGTTGGTTATATCAGGTGTCTTCTTCCGGTCAACCTGCGTGTCGGAACAACCTATAACACCTCGCACATACTCACACTATACATGGTTTTAACACGTAGTAATTAAACACGGTAGTAAATGAGAAAGATGTAAAGATCGATGGATGGAAGGAAGGAAATATGTATGGATGGAAGGAAGGAGCATATTAACATCCTCGTACAAAGCATGTGAAATAAATGACTGAGAGTGTACAAAGAAATTTCACTTCGCATATAAGTTCGATAAAACATCTACACTATTGGGAGCGTTTAAGAGCACTGAATCTGTACTCGCTGGAACGTAGAAGAGAACGTTACCTAATAATATACACGTGGAAAATCGCAGAGGGTTTAGTACCAAACCTACATACTCCGATAGTCATGAAATTTAGTGATAGGAGAGGCTGGGAATGCGAAATCCCCCGGGTGAATAACAGGGGTGCTATGGGCTCTCTGCGAGAGGGCTGGTTATCACACAGAGGCCCACTTCTCTTCAACAAACTCCCACGGCGAGTAAGAGACACGAGGGACGTCTCGTTAGACAACATCAAGAGAGCCCTCGATGTCGAACTGCAAAAAGTGCCAGACGAGCCCATCCTCGCGAGGAAGCGAGCTGTCGCTTCAAAAAGTCTACTACACCAAAATCACCACCCATAACGAGGGGCGCCGCGCTCCTTGGTGCCGCTAGAAGAGTGGCGAACACATCAAAAGTATAAGTAAGTATAAGAATGAAGAGAGGATGGAAGACAGTAAGGTATGAAAGAAGGAAAAGGGAGGAATGCTGTATTGATGGAAGGAAGGAATGAAAAGAGGATGGAAGAAAGTAAGGAATGATAGAGAAGAAATATATATGAATGGAAGGAAGGAATGAAGAGAGGATGCAAGAAAGTAAGGAATGAAAGGGAGCAAAGAGAGGAAAGATGTATGGATGGAAGAAATTAAGAGATGGTGGAAGAAAGTAAGGAATGAAAGAGAGGAATGCTGTATTGATGGAAAGAAGGAATGAAGAGAGGATGGAATAAAGTAAGGAATGAAAGAAGGTAAGGAAGGAAAGAGGAAATATGTATGGAAGGAAGGAAGAGAGGATGGAAGAAAGTAAAGAATGAAATAAGGTAAGAAAGGAAAGATAGGGAAGATGTATGGATGGATGGATGGATGGATGGATGGAATGAAGGAATGAAGGAATGAAGAGAGGATGGAAGAAAGTAAAGAATGAAATAAGGTAAGAAAGGAAAGATAGGGAAGATGTATGGATGGATGGATGGATGGATGGAATGAAGGAATGAAGAGAGGATGGAAGAAAGTAAGGAATGAAAGAGAGGAAAGATGTATGGATGAAAGGAAGGACAGAAGAGAGAATGGAAAAAAGTAAGGAATGAAAGAAGATAAGAAAGTCAAGAAAGTCGGTTATAAGTACGAAAGGAAGCTGGATAATCGTATAAAGATCGTGGTATGTGCCCAGGTGTTGTGTTTACCTGTTGGGGGTGGTATCAGGTGTCTGCTTCCGGTCAACCTGCGTGCTGGAACAACCTAACACCTCGCAACACATCCACACAACAACACCTGGTTCTCACACCTTTATAGCTAGCGGTTTAATAAGTGTAAGATACAATTTTGAACGGGTTGTTTTCTTGTTTGGGGAGTGCAAAGGAACACAGATTTATTTTATTTTGAATACCGGTATATTAGGGTTCTACTTGTTTATTCAGAGATACCTTAAATATGCCCCAGATTACAAGTATCCTTATCTAGTACTTAGCTGCTAGTGTTTGTGTGTGAGGTGTATGTGTGTAAGGCATCGAGCTACGTGACCACGAGTCGGAGCGGATGGTGGTAGATGGAATCTGATTCCAGATTAAGCCACTACTTTTAAGCTTCTCGGTGGCCTAGTGGTTAAGGTGTTGGAGTGCTGCACTACTGGTCTGGGTTCGAGCCCTGGCTGGGTCATATTACAACATTATTAAATAATGTACCAGCATCTACAGAGTAATACGAACTGCAACGGATAAGCTAGTCCTGACGAGGCTGTTCGTTTATAGGTAAACACAAACGTAGCACAATACACCTGTATGGGTTTGTCTTATTTCCCTGGAATTTCTCAGCTATACACAATATGTAAATAGCGTGAACATTTGATGTAAGATTATTTTGAAAGTTGATACTGTCTCACAGTGAATTACTTCTCGTGTTAGCTTACAAAGTAAAGGCATTTGTAACTGAATCTGTACATTTATAATTCAATTAAAATAATGTTCAATTCATACTAAATTATATGTTTTAGGACCAAACCCGAGACCAATTGACTGAATTAAATAATACATGTTTGTTTAGGGATGAGTGCGAGAATTGGAAGTGGTACTCCGTGGATTTGCTCCTAAGTTTTTTCGCGTATGCTCAAGTTGTTTCTCTCACATGTTGAGATAAGTTATGTCCGTTTTTGTTCCCCCCTATGTGAGTGGGGGAGACAAAAGGCAGAACTGCCTGTGGAGAGTGCCTCCACCATAGTTGAAAGAGTGACAGGGCCAAAACTAAGGGACGTTGGAACCAAACTGCCTGGACACAAGGAGTTTGAAGCAATTCAAGTCATAGGAAGAGGGAAAGACTGCTTGTAGGAGAGAGTTCCAGAGCTCAGCTGTTGAATAGAAGAAAGATTGAAAATAACGTTTCAGTTAGGATATGTCAGGTCAGATGAGTTAGGTTAGGTCAGATAGGTTAGCTTAGGTAATGCCATATTATGCTAAATTAGATTAGGCCAAGTTATGTTAGGCCAAGTCAGGTCAGCTTAGATTATGTTAGGTTAAGTTTCTGTGCATTCCATCAGGTTAAATCAGATGTAGGCGAATTGACTTGTGGGCAAAGAGACTGTAAAGCTTGGCATCTTTCTTTGTTGATTAATAGCTGAGAGAGAGAGAGAGAGAGAGAGAGAGAGAGAGAGAGAGAGAGAGAGAGAGAGAGAGAGAGAGAGAGAGAGGGGAGGGGGGGGGGGAGGGGTGAGTGAGTGATTGAGAGAGAGAGTGAGAGTGAGTGAGTGACTGAGGGAGGGAGTATAAGTAAATATTAAGACCTTTGAATTACATTTTCTTCTTCGCTGGTTCAGTGAGAAATCCTTTTAGAGTTGGTAGTGGATCTCACAGTGGCTGCACATCACTAAAGTAAAGTTAAGGAGGGGTTGTGGTTAGTTTTTGGTCTTTTTATTTATGCATTCATATTTTTTTTTCGCTAGACCTCCATCAAGCTTTAAAAAAAAAGAAAAAAAAACACACACACACACACACACACACACACACACACACACACACACACACACACACTCAGTTGTATGTAAAATGCTAGAAACGGTCATACGAGACAGACTCGTAAATCACTTAGAGGAAAATAACATACTTAAAGATACTCAACACGGCTTTCGTAAAAAACGTTCCTGTTTAACAAACCTCTTAGACTTCTTCCACGATATCCTCAACCTCTACGATGAGAGTAAAGCTGTAGATATTATATACCTTGATTTTCAAAAGGCCTTTGACAAAGTTCCCCACAAACGTTTACTGCTAAAACTAAAAGCGCATGGAATACAAGACGGTGTGTTGAAATGGATAGAAAATTGGCTCAGCGACAGAAAGCAAAGAGTAGTCATAAACGGTAAGGCATCTAAATGGACCAATGTAAGTAGCGGGGTACCCCAGGGATCGGTACTAGGACTAATTCTCTTTCTAATTTACATCAACGACATAGATGAGGGTCTCACCTGTACAATCTCAAAATTTGCTGACGATACAAAAATTGCAAATAGCGTACTCTCAAAAGAACAAGTTGACGATATGCAACACAATCTAGATAAATTGTCATGTTGGGCCCAAATTTGGCAAATGAGTTTCAATGCGGATAAATGTAAAGTACTACATATCGGATACCTAAATGATAAAGCAAACTATTCGATGAATGGCACTCAGCTTAAGAATGTAAACAGAGAAACCGATCTGGGAGTAACAATATCGAGTAACCTAAAACCGAGTCAACAATGTTCAGAAGTTGTTAAGAAGGCAAACAAAATAATTGGCTTTATAGGCAGGTCATTTGAGCATAAATCCAAAGAAGTTATCCTAACCCTTTACAATTCCTTAGTCCGCCCTCTTCTGGAATACTGCGTTCAATCCTGGTGCCCTTATTACCAAAAAGATATAAACAAGCTAGAACGAGTTCAACGTAGAGTTACCAAAATGATACCTAGCCTAAAGAACAAACCATACGAAGAGCGTCTTAGAGAATTAAATCTATTTCCTTTAACCCAGCGCAGATTAAGAGGTGACTTAATTCAAGTGTTCAAAATCATCAAAGGCATCGACAATATGAACTGTAGTAAGTACTGCACTATCGACCAATCTAATTACACGCGGGGAAACGGTTGCAAAATTATTGGTAAATCTTTTAACTCACACGAATCTAAGAATTTCTTCTTCAATCGAGTTGTCAACTTGTGGAATGGGCTTCCCCGAAACGTTATAGACTGCATCACCGTTGATTCATTTAAACTCCGCCTAGACAAATATCTCGCATCAAACCCGCGACTGACTGACTGCGTTTGTAAATGAATAACTTTATTTTATCCCCCCCTCAGTTACTAACCCATCTGTCCCCTACTAACTTCCTAATCCTGCCACGGACATTAGTTCCAGGGCAGTAATTCCCTTTCCAATGTTCCCTTACCCACTCTAAACCACTGTTTGGACACTTGATCCTCAGTGTTTTGGAGGACAAGCAACCTAGAAGGGTCACTAGATCTGTTGTGGCTTGATTTCCTTTGTACTCCTTTGTACACTGCCTACATAAATGTGTACACTTTTCGGTAGAAAATATCCCGGCCGAAGACCGCCTCTTAAGAATACAGCCTCGCCATATATATATATATATATATATATATATATATATATATATATATAAAAATATCCTGGTATATGTATATATATATATACAGTATATATATATATATATATATATATATATATATATATATATATATATATATATATATATATACCTGTATATATATATATATATTTATATATGCGTGTGTGTGTGTGTGTGTGTGTGTGTGTGTGTGTGTGTGTGTGTGTGTGTGTGACGCCCTAACATTGCCTTGAGCCAGGCTTGGTGGACCATATGACTGTTCTTATGATAAAGAATGTTGGCTGTATGTGTGTGTGTGTGTGTGTGTGTGTGTGTGATGACTCATTCATTATATTTATACTCCATGGTGATACTCCTCTCAGGTATAACACTCAAATGTTAGATCCTGTGTGTGTGTGTGTGTGTGTGTGTGAGAGAGAGAGAGAGAGAGAGAGGTTTGAAGAGTGCATTAACCAGGTGGGTGATATGACTGTTCTAATATAAGAGAAGAGTTGGCTGTGACTATGCTGAGTCACTCATTCATTATACTAATATATACCACCCTATACCCTCCCAGATGTCACTTCTCCCTGGCATATTAACCCTTTGTGTACCGGCGACATCTTATATATTTGATTTCAGCTACATTTAGACGATTTTATTAAGCTTAGGAAGGATGCATGGTAGCTAAAAATATGAATCGAGATAGTTTGAAGGATTTTATTGGGTTGACCCCCTTCCTAAGCTGAACAAAATATAATTAATATAATGAAAAGTACATCACCGGTAAAGAAGGGGTTAACTCATACTGTACCGGTCACGTCCTTTTTATTATATTATGGCAACTATCAGATGATTTTATTCAGTGTAGGAAGGACCGCGAACCATTTAAAAGCTACAAACTGTCTCAATTATCCTTTTAGTAACTACAGGTCCATCCAAAGCTAAATTAAATCGTCCGATAGTTGGCAGAATATAATGAAAAGGACGTCGCCGGTACAGTATGGGTATATAATTTAATAGTATATAATTATAGAGTCTCATAGAGCAGACTTTCAGATTTGTACACGGTAGGTCAATTAGTACGCTTATCTAGAGTTTCATAGGGCATACCGGTACTAGCTCATTTGTACGCGATAGGTCAAATAGTACGCATATCTAGAGTCTCATAGGGCAGATCAGCTCATTTGTACGCGATAGGTCAAATAGTACGCATATCTAGAGTCTCATAGGGCAAACTAGCTCATTTGTAGGCGATAGGTCAATTACTACGCATATATAGAGTTTCATAGGGAAGACTAGCTCATGTGTACGTGATAGGTCAATTAGTACACATATATAGTCTCATAAGGCAGACTAGCTCATTTGTACGTGATAGGTCAATTAGTACGCACTTATCCACTAATTTATTTAGTATTTTGTCATCCTCTATATCAATGGTAAGACCAGCGGGGATCTGACAAAATATTGTTTTCAGGGGCATTGCTAAATAATGGGTAAAATGGATTTTCAGAAGGAAAAACACATTAAAACACACTAATCAATCAAAGAACAGATAACAAAAATATAAAACACATATGTGACCTAAAATAAAACACATTAAAATAAAACACATTAAATAAAATAAAACACATTAAAACACACTAATCAATCAAAGAACAGACAACAAAAATATAAAACACATATGTGACCTAAAATACATATTGATCAGGGATTGTAATATATACAACAAATAAGGATTGAGCTCGACGTTTGTAGTACTACTAGTCCATTCATTATAGGAAGGCCAGAAATCCTGAACCGTAACCTTTATAACTCAAACAGAGCTAGACCAAACGGGATATAAATTTCCACGCTGAGTCATCCCAGATTGTAGAAATATTAGCTTGATTACTCTTGTCGTTTTTTAGTTATAGAGGTGAGTGGTCACATTTCTTGGCCAAATTATATTGAATAAACTTTAGGAACATGGAGAAAAAATGTCAGAACAGAAGACTAAAAATTGTTTACGCCGTGTACGAAATGTTTAGTCTACCCTAATGCATTTATGAAATGCCATTTTCATTGTTGTGTTTTGCTTTAGTATGTGTGTATTTGTAGAGACATTGAATCTCTGTTTCGAGGTCTACGAGCTATTAAAGTATACGAAATGTTATTAGTTTTGCTTAGTTCTAGAATTTATAATAATTTTGTTGTTCATACAATAGCTATAAAATGTTGTCAATGAGTGCATGTATATATTTATGGTGATTGAAAGTGTTTTCACACGAGACCATTTTCCCATCATTTTGGGGCTATACTAAATTATTAAGCTTCTCGTTGTCAAGGGGAAAACCCGACAGTTTCTTGGGTTAAGTTCATCTGTATGTGTGCTTCTATTTCAGTTATTTATGAATATTGATTAATATATAGTATAATAATCATTGAAGCATGTATATAACTATTATTATGTATATTTGTATGTTTCATCACTCATGCATTATTTGTTCTCTTTTTTTTTCAGGTAAAGAACTGTGCATGTCTTCACGACCTTGTGTTCCCCTGGTGAGTATGTGCCTTTATGTGTGTGTTGTGGGTGCCTATTATATATTGGGATTTCTGCACTGTGAACATTGGAACAATTTAGAGGAGATGGGTCGTTTTTCTGGTCCCCCATCTTCCTCATGTTTAGCCCCATTAGTTTTCATATTTTAAGACGTTCGCTCCATTAGTTTGTCGATTTTAAAACCTTTCGTCCCATTTCTATATCAATATCAAGACCTTTCGTGCCATTTAGGTGTCGATTTTTTCCTAGCGAGCAATAGCGAACGAAGGAAGGGAGAAAGAGAGAAAGGAAAGGATGAAGGAAGGAAGACGACTGAAATACATAGAGGGAGGAAGGAAGGCAGGAAGAGGATGGTTGGTGAGGATAGAACACAACACAGAATGGGGCACCTCCACCCATAGACTTTGTATGGCCTCATTACCTTCACTGAGAGAGAGAACACATACACACACATATATATATACATACACACACACATACACAAATACATACATACATACACACACAGAATGAACTACCACCATCACACACACACACACACACACTCACACTCACACACAAGGTCAGCGAAGGTAAAGGATTGGTTTAATGAAAAATGTAGGAAAGCCAAGGAAAAGAGAGACCAAGCGTGGAAGGCAGCTAGAAAAAGGTGTAATAGAGAAACTTGGAACAGATACAAGAGATTAAGAAATGTATATGCTGCAATCAGGAGACAAGAAGCCAGAGAATATGAGAAGAACATTGTGAAAAAATGTAAGAGTGATCCTAAGCTGTTCTATAGGTTTATAAATAGTAAAATGAAGGTAAGGGATAGAATAGTGAGGTTGAAGGTTGAAGGGACCACTTATGATGACGACCAGAATATGTGTGAAATTATGAACAATACACTACACTCAGTATATACTAAAGGTGATAACTTTGAAGAAGTACCGGTAGGTGAAATTGGTGATAAACTGGGAGAGATTAATTTTCTCCCAGAGGAGCTAGTAGAAATAATGAAAGGACTAGATGTGAAAAAAGCAGTGGGACCTGACAATGTAGCGGGATGGATTTTGAAAGAATGTGCTGACGAACTAGTGAAACCCTTATATGAGATAATGAAATACTCTCTGGAAGTGGGAAAATTACCAATGGACTGGAAGAGAGCCAACATTGTACCGATTTATAAAGGTGGGAACAGGGAACATCCATTGAATTATCGACCTGTGTCACTTACTAGTATAGTGTGCAAAATCTGTGAGAAAATAATTAAGAAAAGATGGATGATTTACTTGGAAAAGAATAATCTACTATCTAACAGGCAATTTGGATTCAGGGAGGGTACCTCATGTGTTACAAATCTACTCAGTTTTTATGACAGAGTGGTTGACATATTACAAGAGAGAGATGGATGGGTGGATTGCGTATATATTGACATGAAGAAAGCTTTTGACAGAGTATCGCATAGCAGGCTGAAGTGGAAATTAAAAGAGTATGGAGGGATTCAGGGTAGTTTGTTAAATTGGATGGAGGACTATCTTTCAGGGAGACAGATGAGGACTACTATCAGAGATAAATTTTCTACGTGGAAAGATGTCACAAGTGGAGTTCCGCAGGGAGCGGTGCTGGCTCCCATAATGTTTCTAATATACATTAACGACATGCCAAAGGATATAAATGCATATATGAATATGTTTGCAGATGATGCCAAGATCATGAAGCATATAGAAGATGAAAACAGTGGTAGGGAATTACAGAGGGATTTGGATAGGATAGATCAATGGAGCAAGAAGTGGAAAATGGAATTTAACACAAATAAATGTCATGTAGTGGAAATGGGAGTAAGTAAAAGAAGGCCACATATGGAATATAAGTTAGGAGAAAACACTATTAACCCATCAGAGAAAGAAAAGGACTTAGGGATAACTGTTAGGAGTGATCTTTCACCTGAGAATCATATTAATAAGATAGTGGGAGAAACATATGGACTGCTAAACAGAATAAAAATAGCATTTAACTATATAAACGAGGAGATGCTGGAGAAAATAATAAAAACATTGGTGAGACCAAGACTGGAGTATGCGGCAGTGGTGTGGGCACCACATCTAAAAAAGCATATAAAGAAGCTGGAGAAGGTTCAGAGAGCTGCAACTAGGATGATACCAGAACTGAGAGAATTACCATATGAGGAGAGATTAAAGAAATTAGATTTACCATCTCTAATGGATAGGAGGGAGAGAGGCGATATGATTATGATGTACAAATGTGTGAGAGGACTCGAAAAGGTGGACAAGAAGGGTTATATTTGGTGAGTTATCTGCTCAACAGGTGGCGTTGTGTGTGTGTAAGTGTGAGAGTCCGAGTGTAGAGGGTGAGACAGTGAAGCACGGGAACGAGATGGCTTCAGAGATGGGGTCGTTTCGGGCCATGAGTGAGCACCGTGCCTCATGTGAAGGCAAGATGGCAGGTGCTCGTTGTACTCTACGTGCTTCACATGTCTCACTCCCTAGACTGGAACAAGACCTCACGGGCTTCACTGTTCATTGTAAAGCGGTGAATGTTAAGGCTCTCAGCCTATGCCCGAGAGGAAGTAAGTTGGAATATAGAAAAAAAAAAAAAAAAAAAAAAAAAATATTGTGAAAGATAATGGTAGAACTAGGGGGCATAGATATAAGCTAATGAAAGGAAGATGTAAAGGAGATGTGAGAAAGTATAGTTTCCCTTACAGAAGTATAAGTAAATGGAATCAGTTGGAAGAGGAAGTGGTGTGTGCCAAAAACATTCATATTTTTAAGGCAAAGTTAGATAATTGTAACTCAGGAAGCGGGACAATACGAGCCTAAAAAGCTCAACTCCTGTATACTACAAATAGGTAAATACAAATAGGTAAATACACAAAGAAAGGACCACCACCAGCACACACACACACAAAGAAAGGACTACCACCAGCACACACACACACACACACACACACACACACACACACACACACACACACACACACACACACTCACTCACTCACTCACTCACTCCTGTAGGTAGTAGTTGCAGGCAGTGTTGTCCGCCCGTGGTCACGCTGATGCGCCACCACTAGTACATTCCATCTGCCCGTCTCTGCGCCAGCTGGTCCATGATGCTGTTGCTAGCGGCGCGGAGGTGGTAGTGGGGCAGTTTGGGTTGATCAGGTAGTGTCCAGAGAAATTTGTCCAGTTGATTTTTAAATTTCTCGAGACTTGGTTCAGTTGAGTCACGCAGATATCTGGGTAGGGCGTTAAAGAGAAGAGGTCCTCGTGTCGCAAAGGCGTTCTCCTTGAGCGTCTTAACTCTGGTGGCTGCTCTGGGGTGTACCCGCTGTATGTGGCAGAGACGGCCCAGTCGTTGATGGATGTGAAAACCTATATTAAGGTTGTTGGTTGTGATGCCAATCAATATTTTGTAGACATATAAGATGGCATATCTGTCCCTGCGTCTTTCTAATGAGAAAAGCTTGAGAGTTTCCAACCTCCCCCAGTAGTCTAGGTGTTGGACGGCAGAGATTTTATTGGTGAATGAGCGTTGAACTGCTTCGAGTAATTGCTTCTCTCCTACCTTCCATGGGCTCCATAGCTGACAGCAATATTCCAACAGTGGAATGACCAGTGACTTGTAGAGCGTCAGCATGGGGATCATGTCACGTGTTCGGAAGGTTCGTAGGATCCATCCAGCTTGGTTACGAGCATTCTTTGCCACATTGGTTATATGCATTCCAAATGTACCATCTCGACTGAGTGTAATACCAAGATCTTTTACATAATCATTAGTATCAATGCAAGAGCCGTCATCTGCTGTGTATGTGTGGATATTCATATTTCGGTCTGCACTGTAGTTCATGTGTTCAAATTTCACTCACTCACTCACTCACTCACTCACTCACTCACACACACACACACACAGAGAAAGGACTACCACCAGCACACACACACACACACACACATAAAGAAAGGACCACCACCAGCACACACACACAAAGAAAGGACCAGCACACACACACCCACACACAAAGAAAGGACCACCACCAGCACACACACACACACACACACACACACACACACACACACACACACATAAAGAAAGGAATACCACCAGCACACACACACACAAAGAAAGGACCACCACCACCAGCACACACACACACACACACACACACACACACACACACACACACACACACACACAAAGAAAGGACCACCACCACCAGCACATGACCATCAATGGCCTACTACCCCCATAGACTTTTGATGGTCTCATTATCTTTCAGGGCCATACCAATACTTCCCTTCTCCTCTCTCCCTCGCTCAAGTGTTTCATTTCTCTCTCACTCTCATTTCCTTTCTCTTTATTTTTCACATTGTTACGACCGGGCACTCGGGTACACTAGGGCTCTTACACAGGACTCGAGTATGGCTCGCTGCCACAACGGAAACACACGATCCCAACCCCAGAGTACTGCCAGCCGAACAAAAAACGCCACTACACTCCAGAGTTCTATCTGCTATAACGGGGTATACAAGAACTCGGTACTAGCGTTTCACACAACAGACTAATAACTAGACGGGAGTTATCTAGTCTGGTCAACAATCAAACAAAGAAGAAAGTACTACAACACTAAAGAATAGTGTTGGCCGAAGCCGAAGTAATCCACCCTTGAACTAAGAACTTAAGAAGTCCTCCACCCTCTACTTCGGATCGGCACTATTACGTTACGTTAAACAATAGTCCTCGAGCATCAAGCAAGGAATCTTCTGATAAGTTAGATGCTTCTCGAATACTCATAAGAAGTAAGTATCGGATTTTGAACAGCAATTTAATGAATAACTCACTGGTAATTAAAGGCTTTAAATTGACATAAGAAGAATTATAAGAATAAGCAATAGGATATGGCAAACATTAAGAAGAAGTACTCCGACAATGCACTGGCAATAGCCTACTAAGATTGTGCTCGTGGGCCACTAATCTCTGAAGTAGCTAAGCGTGCCACACATGAAATCAATAGTGCATAAACAATAATATACATAAGGAGAAGCTTCAATACTATGCTGTATCTGCTGGTCGAGCAAAGTCTAGCTGGGATACATAAGGTTAAGAGACAATGGCTGAGCAAGCGGCTCGTAGCCTAGCGAGGTCCTTAAGACTGTGCGGCCAAATTACGTTAATTGACGGGATGCTCTCTTGAGAGATCCAGATCACTAGTATCTGGTTCTCTCCTGGCGATCCTCTCAAAGTCAAGCAAATGAGATAGCACAGTGTTGGGTGGCAGAGGCAAAAGCCCTCACTCGCAACACAGTGCTAAACTCCCACGGTACACAGTCAGAAAGACCACCTAGGCGTTCCACGTCTCCGTTGCAATTGTACTGGTTCAACCGCAACCTAGTACTCATAGGAAATCACAACTCAGAAACCCTATCCCAGTCTAGCATTGCCTAAACCAGCAGAAAACAGGAACATGAATAATCGCACACAGGGAAATGCATATACGAGTGCAACAAACATCAATCAATCCTATTCTAGTTAACCCTTCCAAAAATAGGCTATCTAACAGGCACTTATCTCGTGAGAACTCAAGCGATAATACTTTGGCTGACTAAATCTGCACCAAAGGGGTCATGGGTTAAAAAGGGACGAGAAGAGAAGAAGATAGGCTGTTCAGAGAGTAGAGAAAGTTCACATCAGTCGGAAGAATATGGATAGTTGCAAGGGATATGAGAAGTCGCTCTGCCTGATGAGTTCTGAGTAAAGCATGGCGAGACCTCCCTTTTTATACTCGGCCCTCTAGTGAGCAGATCGCCAACTACTAAGGACCGCCCACTGACAATCATTACGTAATATTCTCTCTCAATCTGGGATCGACAAAGGATTTCCCACGCGCTGAGAAGGAGGAGGGAGGAGGGAGGAGGGAATTAGGCCTACCTGCAGCGTAGGTAGGCCTACGCTGTTCCCCCCGTTACTGTTCCCCCCGTTACGCACTCTCTCTCCTCTCATCATTACCAATAAGTCTCACACACAACACTTATAACTAATGATATAAAATAGAACTCGTTGACTCAGATGAAAACAAAATACATATTTATAATACTTATAGTACAACGGCTCACATAAACTAAGTTAGGAAACTCTACACAGACTACAGCCAAAGTTCCTGCCCTGACGATCCTAGCGAGAGTGGGGCATGACTGGGCGTTCTGTACAGCATGCTCATACTCGACATGCGTCACACCTCCCCCAAGATTTTACTTGCTCAACCCTGAGCTAAAATCTGATACACAGAACCCCATCAAGCCCCTCACACCCAGCGACCGCATGGCACTAAAACAAAGCTGAGTTTATCACTAAAACACATCTTATAAAAAAAAAATTCACATTTCATAACTCCTCCCAACAATAGTAAAAGACATAATATCATGCTCCCAGAGCGAGCTTACAGCAGCTCAGCCGTTTGATAGTTCGTGGACTACTCAAACTCTATAGGCTATGACAAACTTATACAATTATCTATATTAAAAGAAAGAGTTTTTTTTTTATGATTTTTATATTTTAATATGTTTTTTCCGGCTGCACTATAAGGGCAGCCTATTTTTTCTTCTATACCAAACGCTCAACTCCTGCTTTACGACCCAATACGCTGGGCTACAACCGTGAGCCAACAAGCACCAAGCGCAAAATACTATTCAAACTAAAGCAGGAGGCTACCCGTGTGTCAATCTACCCAGGATCATATACCCTTGAACGACCATCTGCAACCACGTTATCACAACCGGCAATATGGCGTATGTCCAGGTTATATACCAATAACCTTAGTGACCACCTGGTCAGCCTCATACTCCGATTGTGAAACTGGTCCAAGATCTTGAGAGGGTGATGATCTGGGTAAACTACAACGACCGGACCATAGGCTGGAACATAGACCTCGAAATGCCCCAGCGCATCATCGTCCTTTTCACTTTCATTCATCAGGTTCTGAAACGTTGCTAGTGCATTCTTAAATCCGTCAGGCATAACATTGCACTGGTAGGTACTCCCGTCCACAACAAAACCACATACCTCTTTAGCACGCTCGGACAAGGTTACAGGCAACGACCACTCACGACATTCCTTATCCCTCAGACCCTTCATCCACACGTAATCCAGCTCTGCTTGCACCATAGGCTGTCGAGCAGGATTTATACGGTAGGGAATTAAACTGAGCCTTGCACTATCTCCAGCCTGCATGTCGGATTCCACCCCGTACATCAGGCCTGGAGAAGCAACAAACATGCGAAAGTACTGCCATAGCCTAGCAAACAACTGCCATGCACTGTCTCCACGAACAACATGCCTAGTGCCCTCCCACAACCCAGCCGAGACCGCAGCTTCTAACCTGTAGTCTCCCTCCTTCTCCACCTTCGTCCCTAGAACAGCCAGGTCATGAGAGGGACAATCAGTACCACCTGTGCAGTCACTCCCACAGTTCATTATTGCTAAGGCTTCCCCGCCGATACCGTACATGCGCACCCCCACATTCCTTGTGA
>JBAKBP010033434.1:0-21885 GCA_037953745.1 Lithodes maja | reverse complement strand
ATCCCATTTTTTCTTGGGATCCTGATGTCTCCGATACAAGATCCCCTCGGACAAGAAAAAATCACCAGGCTGCGCATCCCCATCGCTCTCCAGTTCGATAGCACCATTACCACACGCCCTGACTTCAGGATCTTCCAGCTGCAAGGAACATATATCAGCAGGTGCGAGATTGTCCAAGTTCATCTTAAATAATTTATTTCCACCTCCAATGCCCCGCTGAGCCATCCTTTCCTCACGCTGTGCATAACAATGCTGTCGCAGAGTCTCTTCCTGCCCTGCACCTGCACTAGCGGTGACAGGCCCCGGGGCCTCTCCAGACTCTAACATAGGTGCCAATAATGAGTCACCAAGAAACACTGCCAGCTCAAAACTCTCCAATTGACCAACACTTCCCGTTTTCTTGTGACCTTTCCTCCGCGGTTTGATAGACTGAGGTGGTGGCTGCAAGGCTCCGGATGTCTGAGAACGCGTCACAACACACGCCATGGTTTGTACGCTACACTTCTCAACCCACTCCTGTTCCTCCCTACTAACGTCGGCCGCCTTCTCGGCAACGACCAAGGGTGAAACCTTAGAAGCAGGCACCGCAAAGTCGTTGCCGAGGATGAGGTCGACGCCCCCAACAGGCAAGTTCTCTACAATTCCGACATCCAGCTCCTTCGCCACACCATCCACCTCCAGCTCCATCCGCACCAGCGGGTAGGACTTCGTAGCATTGATCCCCTGAACTACCACCACTCGAGCAGCGTTAATCGGTCTACCAGTAAAGTTCCTTAACAAGGTCTGAGAAGCCCCAGTATCACGCAATAGCTTAACTCCTCGCCTTTCGCCAGCCCACCTCACAAAACCATGCCCTCTATGACCCCCAAAGACGTCGCGGACAGGGTTCGAGCCTTCCGGACTCTTGAACACAGGCTGTGTCCCAACCTCTGACGAACTACCCTTGGCAAACTCAGAAGATATGGGCGACACCCCTATGCTGCGGGCCAATGACACAACCTTGTTTGGTGGCTTGTTCGGACAAGCATTTGCAAAGTGACCCTCCTTGTGACATGCAAAGCACTCTTTACTCTTTGGTTTCCCTTGGGAGTGGGAGGTACAATTAGACTTCTTATACGGGACGGTATTTGGTTTATGTTCAGTTTTATTGTCAGTGCTAGATGGTTTTGTGTATTTATGTGTATCAAAATTCTTGGGAGGGGGAGGGGTACGATCCTTTGCACCCGACTCACTCCTAGCTGCTGCTCCGCACCCTCGAATGAATGACAGTCGGAGGTCAGCCATTTCTGCTGCCTCCTGGAGAGTTCTAGGATTTTTTTCCTTTATATTTAATGTTAAGTCCCCGCCTGTGCACTTAAAGAACTGCTCCAAGAGAACCAGCTCACTCAACTCCTCAAAAGTAGCTGCCCTCTCAGAATGCAGCCAATGTCGTAGTGCATCAGACAAGTCCCGGGCGTGTTCTAGGAAGGTACTATCCTTGCCCTTAGTAACACCCCGAAACTTCAAGCGGTAAGTTTCTGGTTGTAACTCATAGCCCTGTAGCACAGCCTTCTTTAGCTCATCATAAACTACACAGGACTCTAAAGGTAGTGCATCATACGCTTTTAGCCCCTTTCCTAGGAGTCTTGATGAAACTAATGCTGCCCACTTTTCCTGAGGCCACTGGTGTTCCTGACACTTCTTCTCAAATCGAATAAAAAACTCAGCCACACATAATTCATCGAACACAGGAACTAGTTTAAGCAGGTGCGACAATGATTGGTCCCGATGTCTGTTACCTCCCCCAATATTTTGCCCTGTTACCTCCACTCGAGATCTCTCCAGCTCCCTGTCAGCCCGATACCTAGTAGACTCTGCCTGCAGTTCAGCCTCTCGTACGGCAGCCTCAACCTGAACTCTAACCTGTCTTTCGGCGGTCTCAACCTTGGCCATCTCAAGCCGAAACAACAAATCTGGAGTCAACCCTTGAGGAGGGGAAGGTGCATTTAATGGGGAGGGTCCCTGTGATTGAATTCCACGCTGCCATTGACCATCAACTTGGGGTTATGTACTAATTTCAGGCACCCTGACATTTGATACGGGGGTAGAGTGGAGGGGGGGCTGGGGACCGGGGCCCCCAGTCGCCTCTCCACCCAGGTCTCTCCCTTCTAAACCCAATATCAAAGTCCTCAGCTGATCTTTCCTCATGCCACTTAAACCCTGGTGACCCTGAAGACCTGCCACACACTTTAAGCCATACTTAGTCAGCTTCAACACCCTGTCAGCAGTAAGGGGCACCTCTAAAAATCTTCTAGCACCCTCCTCGCTATCGACTAGCCACTCCACAGGTCTTTCTCCCCCCGAGCCCGTATCGTGACCTGACCCATCACTGTGTTCTGATGTATTAGACATGCTTGTGTACTGCAGTAATTATCACGGTTATAGAATGTGCCTTATCTCCTATGCAAGTATGTATATACTAATGTTATTTAAAGTCTTTAATGTGTTATATTGGTTGCTCCAAAAAAAAACCTCTATGTCCACTGTATTCCTCTAATCATAAGGAATCTCAAAACAAATGACCACTATATTCCTCTGTTCAGTAAATCCTATGCAAGGTCGCCATTTGTTACGTCCTGGGATATATAAACACTGGGCTCTTTCTATTGGACTAGGTATGCGGCAACAAGCAACAACGGAAAACGCTAGATCCAACCCTTATCTATAAACCCAGGCAACAAACCACCCTAAACCGTCAAGAGTCCTGCCTGGACAACGAGGTATCCTATGACTCGGTTACAGGGTGCACGCACTATAGACTGCTGATAGTCAAGCAGGCTATATAAAAGATCACACAATTAAGTTGACTTAAAGCTTCAAGGAAAAGATAGATGACGGAATTATATTGCAGAAACAATTTAATAACAAACTAGAAGAAAGTACATTTAACGTTACGTTAATTAATACAACTAATCACCCCTGCGTGAAAGAAGGTGAAAGCAAACAGTCCTCAAAACATCGTACAGGTAGACAAGATGCGGGTTTCTAAACTGCATGTGGCTACTGTAGGATCTGATGCTTAGCAAAGAAAGTACGTTACGGATTTAGAGAACTCTTAACTCATAAGCAGGAATAAATACTAGTGATAGGCCATACAGTGTATAATGGCATAGGTATAATTAAATAAAGGCAGCAACTCGCACCATAACCACATACAGGTGTGCTTCTCACTCTTAGTCAGGCAAGCCTGCTCGGACAGAGTCTCTAAGCCACACCCTGACTCACAATGCTCACAAAAACGGTAAACTGTGGCACAATAACAAGCATACAGAAATAATAAACCCCTAGCTGTTAATCTGCCAGGTGGCAGAGGTCTAGCTGGAAGGATATAGGCTTCGGATACCCGGGCTGAGCCACCTGCTCTAGCCTAGGGACGTTCCCAAGTCTGTGCGCCAAATTACTCTAATTGAAAGGGTGCTCTCTTGAGAGACTCAGATCGCAAGTATCTGACTCTCTCCTGGCGACCCTAAAACAAAAGCAAGACGTGCTAGCGCAGTGCTGAGTGGACTAGGCAAGGGCCCTCACACAACACAACACTAGACACACAGGGACACAGACAAGAAAATGCCCCCAGACTCCCACGGGTATCCTAGTAAAGTCGTGCGGGTCCACAGGACTCGCACCAGCAGACTTTACTTAAAGGATCGCAAAAAGCCCCCCCTCCGGTCTAGCCCCTGCTAACCTGACACAAGAACACACTAGCAAGCATGAAACCACCAAAATTATATGAGACACCAAAAAAGCTTCCTAGGTCTCATTAACAATTACATCTCTGCATAAGGCCCAAAATCCTATCTAGTTATCTGAGAGCTCGTCGTTAATACAATAATAGATATAAGGTCTATCAAGGGGATGGGATAATTAAATAGATTGGTGAAGTAGTGGAAGGAAGGTATACAAAGTAAGAGAGAAAGTTTCTAAGTGGGGTTGAGAGGGATAGATATCAAGGGGGTCCGAAGGGTACGACAGTGAGGTGAGCTCTGAGTCTTGAATCTGTCTGGACCCCACCCTAGGCATGCAAAATACATCCCATGCTTGGCAACACTCAACACAGTTGCCGGATCAAAATCCTCTACCCCGTGCGTGAGTCGAAACTAAGCCTAACGTTGCAATCGAATGCATGTGGCAACATCAGGCTCGTCCCAAGCTAGACTCTCCGCGCGAAGCAACGTCCCCCAGCCGGTCTCTCTCTCCCGCTCGTCTCCTCCCACTCTCACTAGACTTACATCTTATATATTATAATGAAACAATCAACTATCGAGAATAAAATATACTAAGATGCGTTGGTTAAGAATAAGGGCAGCTACAAGCTGTGAAACAACATAAGAATATCCCAGACATTAGTTACATCGTCGTAGGATATATACTAAGGAAAAGCCGGCCGGCCGGCTGCCGCCAGCCGGTTTCTAAACGGCTGGGCAGCCGACGCGCGCGCATGCCCGCACGTGGCTACTATGCAGAAGCGTCACATAGGAAAAAAATCATAACCCTTAACCTCTCATGACTCAAAAAGGACCAAAACAAATGGGCTGTATATTTGTCCGCACCTTTTTCTGGGTGAGAGACTCTTTCCAAATGGTAGACATAACAACTGAATTACTGAAGTGGTTTCCGAGTTATGAGAGGTTGGGGACTATAATTAACAGGTTAGTTATATATATATTTAAATCTATTATATTAGCTAATTTAACACATACTTAGTTAATAGAGGTTAAGGGGAGGAAGACCGTTTTCTGGACCCCCTTCTTCCTAATGTTTAGCCCCACTAGTTTTGCGATTATAAGACGTTCGGCCCACTAGTTTGGCGATTTTAACACCTTTCGCCCTATTTCGTTGTCAATTGTAAGACCTTTCGTGCCATTTAGGTGTCGATTATTTCCTGGTGAGCGATAGCGAGCCTGCAATTATAAGAGGAATCAGCCTTTGGCCGGGACATTTTTCTACCGAAAAAGGTACAAATTTATCTTGAAGGGGAGTCTAGGGGGTGTTTTTCTAAGGTTGATGGAGGTCTAGGGAGTAAACTAAAAAATATATATGAATAAATGAAATAATAGGCCAAACAAACGGCCAGTCTCCCCTTAATTATTTTGAATGTCTCTCTCATGTCCCCCCCCCCCCCCCCTTGCTCTTCTATACTCCAGTGTGGGGAGACAAATAACTTCACTCCTACAGATCTGCTTAAGAAAGGTATGAAAAGGGAAATTAAAGTGTCCCTTTTAATATAGCCTAATATTATATATACCTAAAATCCCATCTGACACAGAGATAGAAAGGTCGATCACTCACAATACTAAATCATTTTTGTTTACCCCCTTCCCTCTCATGTTTAGCCCTATTAGTTTTGAGATGTTGACACGTTCGCCCCATTAATTTGTAGATTTGAAGACCCTTTGTACCATTTCTTTATAAATATAAAGATTTTTCGTGCCATTTAGGTGTCGACTTTTGCCTGGCGACCGATAGCGAGCCTGTAATTTTGGAAGAATGGACTTCGGTCGGGGACAATTTTCTACCGAAAAATATACAATATCATCTCGAATGGGGATCTTAAGGAAATTTATTAATTTTGATAGAGGTCTAGGGAGGAAACAAAAATAATAATGAATAAATAGATAAATAAATAAATAGATAAATAAATAAACCCTACCCCCTTAATGTTGATACATTTTGAAGCCTCGAACTGATGAAACGAACCTCCGGAAAAGAATGAACCCTTTTATGATTATGATGATGCCTTGGTGAGAGTTTATGCTGGCTATCAAGAGACGAGTTTATACAGTTTAGGAAGGATCTGTGGGAAATTAGTATGTTTCCTCCATCAACCGACTTTACTCCTAAACTTAAATGAAAGGGTAAGGACTATCTCAATTAAGACCTTTCGTACCATTTACAGTAGGTGTCGATTTTTTCCTGGCGAGCGATAGCGAGCGTGCAATTTTAAGAGAAACCGGCCTTCGGCGAGACATTTTTCTTCCGAAAAATGTACAAATCTATATTGAAGGGGGGTCTAGGTTTTTTTTCTTCTAAGCTTGATGGAGGTCTAGGGAGGAAACTAAAAAAATATATGAATAAATTAATTAATAGACCAAACAAACGGCCAGTCTCCCCTTAACTATTTCACTACGGACGTCAGGTATGCATATTATCCCCTTCTACTTGCATACACAAATGGATTACGTAGATTCAATTTACCGTCAGCCGAAACAATTTTTTTTTTTTTTAATATGTAAAACACTCAAAATGCCTGCATTCAGACATTTTGACTCTAACGTACATACATTGAATTTGACTCTATCACTCTTTCCACTTTGGGGGAGACACTTGTTACAGACAGCTTTGCCTTTTGTCTCCCTCATGCACATAAAACAAAAAATAACTTCAAATCCGATTCACACGATCGCTTTTTTCAGCCTGACAATATTTCAGGGATCATTGAACATGGATGTCGATAAATATTTGTTTTTCCCAGTTGATGGTAAATTGAATTGTCGACACTTCATTGAAAAATATGATACCATGATGTCGTATTAATGCCAAGTTTTCATAATGAACAACATATATCGGTACACAAATATTCGTCATAGCAGAGTAAGGAAGATGGCGACATGGCAATTTACCCTCAGCTGGCAAAACATAGACTGTAGTTGGCTCATATTTTATTAACCCCTTCTGTACCGGCGACGTCTTTTTAATTTTGTTCTAGCTAAATTTAGACGATTTTGTGCAGTTTAAAAAGGATCTGTGGTAGTCAAAATTGGTCGAGTGAGATAGTTCGAAGCCTGATAATTGCTGGAGGACCTTTTTAGACTGAATAACATCATCTAATGGTAGCCAGCATAAAGTCTAAAATACGTCGCCGTTACAGTCGGGCTAATAAGTGATGTCTCGGCACCAAGTACATTTCGACCAATAATTGGTACCGGTATCAGCAATGTCTAAAACTTGATTTATTCGTTTCGAGTGAGATATACAAGCATGCTCCTACACTTATCCACTGTATTCAACATCTGACAGACAATAATACAGCACAGAGCGAGCCAAACGTAATGACAGCTGAGACATGACTTATTAGCGCGACGGTATAGTAGGGGTTAAACATGAATTCCGATGTTTCTAGACCAGAGTTGCTGAGAAAATATACCGGAAAACCCCGCTTGCCCGTGTGTCACGGGGGTACTGGCCGTTTGTTTGGTCTATTAATTCATTTATTCATATATTTTTTTAGTGTCCTCCCTAGACCTCCATCAAACTTAAATAAACATCAATCAGATCCCCCTTCTAGATTAATTTGTACATTTTTCGGTAGAAAAATGTCCCGGCCAAGGGCCGCGTACTCTTAAGACTACAGGCTCGCTATCGCTCACCAGGAAAAAATCGACACCTAAATGGCACGAAAGGTCTTAAAATTGACAACGAAATGGGCAAAATGTGTTAAAATCGTCAACATAATGGGCCAAATGTCTTTAAATCTCAAAACTAATGGGGCTAAACACGAGGGAGAAAGTGGTCCAGAAAATTCCGCTCGTGTGTCACGGCCTTAACGGGGTACTACTCGCTTTTTCTGGACCTCCTTCTCCCTCATGTTTAGCATATTAGTTTTGAGGTTTAAGACGTTCATTCCGTTAGTTTGGCGATTTTGAGAACCTTTCAAATCTTTTTTTTTGTCAATATTAACATCTTTCGTGCCTTATAGATGTAATTTTTTTCCTTGCGAGCGATAGCGAGCCTCCAATTTTAAGAGTCGGCCTCTGACCAGGACATTTCTCTACCGTAAAATGTAGACTACACATTTATCTTGAAAGGGGGTCTAGGGGCTGTTTTACTGAGCTTGATGGAAGTCTAGCGATGAAACTAAAAAAAAAAAAAAAAAAAAAGTAGTATACTGTATATAGACCAAAAATCCAGCACTACCCCCTTAAATACCTAATTAGGCAGTTTGAGGACGTTCAGTATTATGGTCGTGACAATACTGAGCGCTCATTTACCCCATTGTTCTCTTCTTTAAGGGGGCCCACCTTGCGTTTTTTATCTTTCTCTCCCTCTCTCTTTGGCTTGTATCCATTCGGCCCCAATCAGCCTACTGTTTTAAGACGTTTACCCCCATCCAGGTGTCAATATTTTCAGCATATATATATTTTTTGTTTTTTTGACAGCAAGCTAAATTTGTACATTTTTCGATAGAAAAATTTCTCCGGCGAAGCCGGTGTTCTTCATAGAATACTGGCTCGCTATCGCTCGCCAGGAAGAAATCGATACCTGGATGGGGATAAACATCTTAAAACAGTTGGCTGAATATAGCCTGGTCCAAATAAATAGGCCAAAACATATGAACATTAACCAACTGTATAAAAATCACAAACGACTTGAGTAATCGAGCTAATATTTCTACCATTTGGGAAGGGTCAGACAGGGAATAGGTGTGGAAATTTACATCCCATTTGCTCAAGCCCTTTTTTTATTTATAGAGGTTAGGGTTCATGATTTTTGGCCTAACTTTTTTGAACAGTGTATAGTTTCTTTCCGCGGAGGAGGGTCGCTAGTCCAACCACCTATAATACGATATTGACAAATATTTATTATGTAGCAATCTTCAAACGTCTTTTTATCAGTTTAGGAAATATCTCGCAGAGTTAGAGGGTTAATTATTGGCATAGTCTTTACCCCACTGATTCCTTGATATTGTTCTAAACAAAATAAAATAATTTGAAAATAACATAAATATGATAAATAATATGGCCTTCATAAAATGTGTTAATTCCACTCCCGATTCCTGACTAGGTGAGTGATAGAAGAATCAACAGTTTGCGTCAACACTAACAAACCTTTCCTTCCTTCACCCGTCAATGGCATCAACACTAACCATTTTACCCTCGCCTATTATCTTATGTCGAATTATAGCAATTACTCTCCGGAGGGTTTCGATAACACTATTTAGTGATGGGCGTTTTCCATGGTTATGACACACCATTGATGTTATAAGGCTGATGAACTCTGAGGGCCACAGCAGCTCGGACGTCCTGCGAGAATTGATAATTTTCAATTGATCTTGAAACATTTTTCCCAAACTGAAAACGTCGCTGGCTGGGTGACTGATAAAGCCGAAGAAAAACTCTGGTGCATAGTTTGGAAAATTCTTGGAATCGTCTGGGGAGTGGTTCTTGCAGTAAGGTGGTGGGATGCCCGTGTTAGAAGCGAGACCGGCGTCAATAATGCTGGCATCAGGATAGTTTATATTATCTATGTTAGCCAAGACATTATTGCCTTTAATGTCGTTATGGACATATCCCGTTCAGTGGAACTGAGACAATTTTGATGCCAAACTAAAGAATGCTCTCATCCACCACAAACCCTCATGGCGAATTGCATAGGGACAAGTTACCTCATCCAGCTCCGTGCCGTCACAATAAGTTATGATCAGACATGGATGGTCCCGAGCCACAGCTAAAAGACGCGGGGCTCCTCCTGCACCGTCCACATCAAATAGTGTCCTAGCCTCCTTTAGATAATCCTGTTGTGAAGCGCACTTGGTACCTACTTTTCTGACTGCCGTTTGTCCACGATACTCGACTAGGTAAACTGTGCCATACTTGCCCGATCCCAGAAACTCTAAATCCTCACACTCGGACATGATGGTATTCTTGTTCGAGTACATCTTTGAATCAAACAGCAGACCGGGCAGGGTACCCATCTGCTTAGTAGAAGCTGAGCACATAGTTGTATTGTATTTCTATCTAAATTACCGTTCAATATTAGTAAATTAGTTAGATCAAAATTATAGGACTTCAGAGGCTATCAACCCTTCTGGATTATGAAACCAGCACACTATAAGTCAAGAAAAGCGGCAGGACTGGAGCCCCTTTTCAAGAAGTGTTATTTTCTGAATTGCTATTCGGAAGACTGACACACACATCGCGCACTTGTATGACAATGGTAAGATCATTAAAATATCGAAATTGTAACAATTATATAAAAAACGAATATAAATAACGATAAACGTAGTAAAACTTCTCCAATATGTATTTGTCTTAATTAATAATTGTTTTCCTTTCAGTACAAGCCCCAACACTGAAAAACAACATAAATAAAGAAGCGAATAGTTGTTTTTCGTATTTTATAAAAGACTCCCACAATTTATTTTCGTTTTCTCTAATAACAATGTTATAAAAGAAAATTAATATAAATGGGGCAGACTATTATAGACTATAGGTCGATTTTAAAAAATTACACGATGTTGATAGAAGTCTATTACAGAAGCTGCCAGTCGAGAGTTACGGATAAAAGGTTGCGGGAAATGCTCTCGAGTAAATCCACCATTATAGCGGTGTCACACGAGCGCTTATTTCGTCAATTTTTACGGCAATATAAGTTCCATAAGAATTAAACTAGCCAAAACAATCTACCTTTGATCTAGATTCCGATTCCATTGTGAAAGCCTAAAAATAGTAGGCTACGAGAAAACACTTTCGTCGAATATTGCCGCAAAATGCCCTCCTGTGCCACCATAAGCCTGGCTACCCAATTCTTCAATAAATAGGCTATGTTTCGACACTTAAATTACACGAAAAGTCTTAATATTGAAAATGAAATAGGGTAAAAGGTTTTAATATCGCCAAACTACTGGGGCAAACGTCCTAGAATATCAAAACTAATTGGGGCTAAGCATGAGGGAGAAGGTGATCCGGAAACAAACTCCCTTGAATAATTTAAGTACGGGTGTCACCATTATTCATTGGGAGGTGTTTGGTGTTGGGAGTGATTCTATTATTTATTATATTGTTTGTATTATTAGACCATTATATTCAGCTTAGGAAAGACGTTTATTAATTAGAGAGGTGTATTATACTTCCAGATTATTGAGCATCACAAATCCTTACTAAACATATTACAATAATTTAGGTTGCTGTCACCCTGTTGTTCTGACCTGTCTGTATCTGTGTGTTATGGTTCAATTTCAGTTCCTGATTTTGTCATGCCTTAACAAGGTATATTTCAAGTCTCCTGACATTTCCTGATGTGATTACATCTTTAGGCAGACTGTTCCATGTGTTTACCACTCTATAGGTAAAGGAGAACTTCCTAAAGTGAATACAATCGTCTAATGCTAGCCAGAATGATAATAAGAAAGGCTTCATAATACTGGAAGGATTAACCCTTGTCTAGTGGGGTGGACTTAAGTCAGTCTAGAGAACACCTGCCTAAAGAGCGGGGACCGACTTTAGTCTGTGTGCAATTTTTGAGCAATAATTGCTCCGAAAGAGAGACGAGCGATGGGAGGAGCATAGGTCGGCTCATGACCGCTCGGCACGGGTCCCGCGCGACTACTGACGTCTACTCCACACACACCCACACTCACTACCTCGCTATACAGGGAATTATGTAAGGAAATTACCGTATTTTAGGGATTTTGCCCTTCGGTTGCACGATCGTTGCAAGACAACTAGTGATCGTAGAAGGATGGTTCAGGTGTCATTGGAAAGCTCAATTAACGCCCTTTCAGGGATACATAATTGTATTACGCTCTGGCTCCTGGTTATGCATGAAAAAGAGCACAGAAATAAGCTTGTTTAGGGAAAAACCACCCGCTTGCCAGGAAGTAGAAGTTACCGACCTAGCCGCTCGTGGAGTGTTAAGGTACTTTCATAGTTTTGCAATAATAATACTTTGAAGAACCTAAATTGTTTGATTATTCTTCATACAAATCCGTACAAAACTTTCACTGGTCGATGACAACATTCTTGTTAATATTTTGCTATCTTATTGACAATTTTATTCAGCTTAGACAGAACTTAGTGGAGCTAGAGGGTTAATTGAGATAGATTTGACACCTTGTATTCCTAGAGATCCTTCCTAAGTTGCATGTAATCACTTAATGATAACAAAAATAGAATATTAAATAGCGTCATAGGTAGTCAGTGAACTAATGCTTTAGGGACGTTTCATAAACAATTACAAATAATGAGTTTGAAAAGAAAACAGAGATAATTGGACAATAGTTTATACAAAAAAAAAGCTAAGGATATAAACAGATAAACATGGCCTGTGGATAATGCGGTAGAAAAAATAAATAAATTGTGTGGAATATACAGTATACTGTATAATATCTCTGACGTATTTGGAGGGTTTTTTATTTTGATGTTATTTATTTACCTCTCAGAACAAGCCACAGCACTCTGGATAACAATGTAACTGAAGGCCATGTAGGAACAAAAATGCTATAAATATAAATTACAAAAATTTTGATGTGATGAAATAAGCCGAAGATGGCAGAACTAATGTCATAAACCATGCATATTTGTATATAAAAACAGACAAGATATAGATAATGTCGATACTCTCTGACCAGTTCTACAAATCATAAATGAACGTAACTAAGCTATTCTAACCTACCATATTTTACATACCATAACATACCATGAGCTTTCATGATTTTTTTTTTTTTTTTTTTTTTTTTTCTATGTGATTGAGGGAGGCAAAAGGCATAACTGCCTATAGCGAGTGCCTCCCCCATAGTTGAAAGAGTGACAGGGCCAAAATCAAGGGACGTTCGAGCCAAAATGCCTGGACACACGGAGTTTGAAGCAATTTAAGTCATAGGAAGAGGGAAAGACTGATTCTGGGAGAGAGTTCCAGAGCTCAGCTGTTGAGTAGAAGAAAGTTTGAGAGTAACGTTTCACTCTTGGGTTGGAGAGTTGCACAGAGTAGGGGTGGGATTGAGTTGCAAGACGGGTACCACGTGCCCTACGTAAAGGAGGTGGTATGCACTGGGATAGCTCTGAGGAACACTGATTATTATAGTAGCGATAGAATAGCGAGAGAGATGCAACATTGCGGCGGAGAGAGAGAGATTGCAGAGAGTTGGTGAGTGGACGGGAGTTAATGATACGAAAGCCCTTCCTTTCAACTTTGTCTAGGAGAGCGGTGTGAGAGGAACCGCCCCACACATGTGAACAATACTCAATACAAGGGCGCACTATGCCCCTGTACAGAGCAAGAAGCTGTGCAGGGGAAAAGAACCCCCTAAGGCGGTTGAGCACACCCAGCTTCTGGGAGGCTGCCTTAGCAAGACTGGTAATATGGTCCTTCCAAATGAGAGCAGAAGAAAAAGAGACACCAAGAATATTGAGAGAAGATGAAGGGTTGATTTTTGTAGTGTTGAAGAATAAGGGATAGTCCGCTGGGAGATCCTGACGGGTAGATAGATGGAGAAATTGGGTTTTGGAAGCATTAAAGTTAACAAGGTTTTCTCTGCCCCAATTGGAAATTGTATTTAGATCAGAATTTAAGAGTTCTATGGCTTCATTACGTTTGTTGTTGAGAGATTGCTGGCTGGGGCGTTCTGAAAAACTAATGGAGTAGTGTAAGGTTGAGTCGTCTGCGTATGAATGGATGGGAATTAAGGTACAGTTAAGGAGATCATTTATAAAAATTAGAAAGAGAATAGGAGATAGGACAGAGCCCTGAGGAACACCGGAGTTTATAGGGTGAGGAAGTGAACAATGGCCGTCCACAACCGCGGCTATGGAACGGCCGGAAAGGAAATTAGAGACAAAGGCACAGATGGAGGGATAGAAACCGAAGGAGGGTAGTTTAGAAATTAAAGATTTATGCCAGACTCTATCGAAGGCTTTCGATATGTCTAGTGCAATAGAAAAAGTCTCACCGAAGTCCCGAAAGGAGGATGACCAAGAGTTAGTAAGATATGAAAGAAGATCACCAGTAGAGCGACCCTTAAGGAAGCCATACTGGCGATCTGAGAGCAGATTATGAGAAGAGAAATGCTTAAGAAATTTGGAAGCAAGAATAGTTTCAAAAACTTTAGAAAGACAAGAGATAAGAGCAATTGGACGATAGTTGGAGGGTTGAGAGCGGTCACCCTTCTTTGGGACAGGTTGAATGTGAGCAAACTTCCAGCATGAAGGGAAGACGTTAGAGGATAGACAGAGACGAAAGAGTTTGCCTAGGCAGGGAGTCAGCACGGAAGCACAGTTTTTGAGAACAACAGGAGGAACACCGTCCGGACCGTACGCCTTATTAGTGTTAAGCCCAGAGAGGGTAAAAAGTACATCTTTAGAAGAGATTAGGATATTAGGCATAAGTAAGAGAGAGGAGGGCGGAGAGGGAGGAATAGCACCGGAATCATCCAAGGTGGAGTTTCTAGCAAAAGTTTGAGCGAAGAGTTTAGCTTTGTCAGAGGAAGAAGTGATGGTTGAGCCATCAGAGTGGGAAAGGGGAGGGAAAGACGAGGAAGAGAAATTGTTGGAGAGGTTTTTGGCTAGATGCCAGAAAGCTTGGGAAGAGCTAGAGTTGGATAGTTCAGTGCATTTATTATTGATGAAAGAGTGTTTGGCAAGTCGAAGAACAGATTTGGCTTGATTCCGGGCAGAAACATATGAAGAATGAGAGTCTTGAGTTTTAAGGCGTCGGTACCGTTTGAATGCTTCCTCCTTATTGCGGACAGCAGTAGAACAGGCGTGAGTAAACCAAGATTTTTTAGCATTAGTCTGAGAGAAAGAGAATGGAATGTATGCTTCCATGCCCGATAGGATTACCTCGGTAATGCGTTCAGCACTCTCCGAGGGTCCTCGGCCATGGAAGCAGAAATCATTCCATGGGAAATCAAAGAAGTACTGCCGAAGAGCCTCCCAGTCGGCAGCGCCAAAGTGCCACAAGCGCCGCCGGCTAGGAGGATCGGGTGGCTGTACTGGAGAGATAGGACAGGTGACAGAGATAAGTTTATGGTCGGAGGAGCCCAAAGGAGAGAAAAGATCGACAGTATAAGAAGAAGGGTTAGAAGTTAGAAACAGGTCAAGAATGTTGGGCCGATCTCCGATGCGATCCGGGATACGGGTGGGTTGCTGAACTAACTGCTCTAGGTCATTTAGGATAGAAAAGACGTAGGCTTGTTCACCAGGTGGATCAGTAGTGTGAGAGGAGAGCCAATGGCGGTGGTGAACGTTGAAATCTCCTAAGAGGGAGATTTCTGAGAAAGGAGAAATGGATAGAATGTGTTCCACTGTAGAGTTTAGATAGTCAAAGAATTTGGGAAAGTTGGTAGAGTTAGGGGAAAGATAGACAGCACAGAAATATTTAGTAAGAGAATGACAGGAAAGTTTGAGCCATAAAGTTGAGAATTCGGAGGAGTCGAAATCGGGAACACGAGAGCAAGTGAGTTTGTTGTGCACATATGCACAACATCCGCCTTTGGCTTTGAAACTAGGATAGAGAAAGTAGGAGGATACAGAGAAGGGGTTGCTGGATGTTGCTACAGACACCTGAGTTTCGGTGAGGAAGAGAAGATCAGGCCACCTTTTGGTTAGTTAGGTTAAACAGATCCATTTAGCTTCAAAATGTTATAATTAGACAACAAGTGAATGGGTCCGTCAAGATGTGAGTTTCTCCCAGTCTTCGTGTAGGTTACCGACTATCGCTGTTTTCACAATGTTTGTGACTCAGGCAATTAGAATAACTATCCTTTCTTAACCTAACCTAACCTAACTGTGGGTACTTTATGCTAGGTAAGGTAGGTTCTAAGGAGTCTCGGAGAAGAAAACAAATCCGAAAATCACTTTTAGTCTATGTAGAAAACAGTATTAGTTTTCGTTTTTTGTTAATCACTCCTACCTAAGAGGCTTTAACCCCTAATTAGCGGGGCCCGACTTAAGTCCGTATCTAAAAACCTGGACTATGTGGCGGGGACCGACTTAAGTCTGTGTGCAATTTTTGAGCAAGAATGGCTGTGAGAGAGAGACGAGCGACGGGAGGAGCGTAGGTTACCTCATGACCGCTCGGCATGGACCCCGCGCGCCTACTGACATCTACTCCACACACATCCACCCTCCCTCCCTCACTACACAGGGTATTATGTCAAGAAATTACCGTATTTTAGGGTTTTTGCACTCGTGTTGCACGATCGTTGCAAGAGAAGGCGTGGTCGTAGAAGGATGCTTCTGGTGTCATTGGAAAGCTCAATTTATGCCCTTTCAGGGATACATAATTGTATTACGCTCTGGCTCTTGTTTGTGCATGAAAAAGAGCACGGAAACAAGGCCATTTAGGGTAAAAAAAAAAAACGCTGGGCGCGTAGTGGAAAAAACTGACGGGCCCGCTCGTAAGGTGTTAAAGTACAACAGTGAACATTATATAATATAATATAATACCACCAAAATCAGCACAGTATTAAGAGATTGTATCATTAGTTGACTCTACAATATTATTAAATTGAAGTAAACATATATGGGTATATGATTTTTCAAACATATTATTCGTTTAATAATTTCAGACATGTAACTAACGCCATCATTTCTTTATTTTTAGGCAAATATATAAACAGTCAAACAGTTAATTATAAAAGGAACCATAAAGTTATTTTAAAATTAATCTGTTAATTAAAAGTACTCCACTAACATAACAGTAGTATTATAAGTGATACCAGATTTTGTTCTGCAAGACCTACGGCCATATTTTTAAACCTTACCGTGGGTACCATATGCCTTGATGAACGAAATACTGTATGTTTTTTTTTTTTTTTTTTTTTTTTCTATATTCCCACTTACTTCCTCTCGGGCATAGGCTGAGAGCCTTAACATTCACCGCTTTACAATGAACAGTGAAGCCCGTGAGGTCTTGTTCCAGTCTAGGGAGTGAGACATGTGAAGCACGTAGAGTACAACGAGCACCTGCCATCTTGCCTTTACATGAGGCACGGTGCTCACTCATGGCCCGAAACGACCCCATCTCTGAAGCCACCTCGTTCCCATGCTTCACTGTCTCATCCCCTACACTCGGACTCTCACACTTACACACACACACAACGCCACCTGTTGAGCAGATAACTCACCAGGCATTGCACCCCTATAGCATATTTTGAATATGGGAATATTCATACAGTGCTATTTAATCAGGGAACAATGAGGGTATTTTATTGACGTTTCGGTGGGCTTTGTGGTAATGCACTGATACTAGGTACAGCACAAATTCCATCCCAATAATATCTTCCCATTGATACATCGGGATTTGAACCTCTTTGGATTACCAGGCCAGTGGCAAGACCACTCCACCACACCTCAACTGCCAACTTTAAGGGGAGGCAGACCGTTTTTCTGGACTCCCTTCTCCCTAATGTTTAGCCCCACTAGTTTTGAGATTATAAGACGTTCGGCCCATTAGTTTGGCGATTTTAACACCCTTCGCCCCATTTTGTTGTCAATTTCAAGACCTTTCACGCCATTTAGGTGTCGATTATTTCCTGGCGAGCGATAGCGAGCCTGCAATTTTAAGAGGAACCAGGCCGGGATATTTTTCTACCGAAAAATGTACAAATTTATCTTGAAGGGGGTATAGGGAGTGTTTTTCTAAGCTTGATGGAGGTCTAGGGAGGAAACTAAAAAAATATATGAATAAATGAATTAATAGACCAAACAAACGGCCAGTCTCCCCTTAAGGTTTCGTTCGCCATGGTACGGTATACAAAATGCCCTTCCCTCATGTTTATATACACATATAGAGTGGTCTAATGGTCATAACAATTAGCAAAACTATTGGTTATTCATGCAAAAGTCGGTATTTTGGTCTTATAAATTAGTTTGTAGAGATTATATTTCAAAATGCCATTTTAAGCCCTTCACCATCATCACGACGTAAATGTCATCCTTTTCTGGTTACCATTAGACGATTTTCTTTAGTTTATAATCAACCTCTACGACTCAGATGGGTAAATAAGATCTTAATAACCCCTCTTCGTAGCATAGGTAATTCTTAAACTGCATAACATCGTCAAACTTTAGCCAGAATCAAAGGTAAAAAGACGTCATGGGGTTGAAGGGGTTAAGGTTTGCTGGAGACTATATTACGAGAGTATCATATATGTTGATCTATCCAGGACCTCATAATGGTGTTGGCATATCAACTATAACCTGTTCATTATAATTAGGACAACATCATAACCCATATCTTTTCATGACTCAAAAAGGACCAAAACAAATGGGCTGTATATGTGTCCGCACCTTTTACCTGGGTGACTCTTCCCAAATGGTAGACATAACAACTGCATTACTGAAGTGGTTTCCGAGTTATGAGAGGTTGGGGACTATAATTAACAGGTTAGTTATATATATTTAAATATATTATATTAGAAAATGTAACATATAGTCAGTTGGAAGAGGTGAACATTTTACAGTAGGATACATGTGTGTATATGTTTATATTGTGGTATTGTTGGCGTCAATGAGCCTTTCAAACCTACTCACAATGGCAGTGACAATGTTAACCTCTATTTGGTCCGAGGGGGGCAGACTTGGACAGACTGTCCCCTAATGAAGCACCATGTTCGAAACCGACTTCCGAATTAATCAGCATGTATCTGATGAATCAGACCTTAACCCACTGAGCACCAGCTAATTAATAATAAATGTACACCCCAGGAGTGTACATTTGTGGGTGGATGGGACTCGTTAGCCTTGGTCGGCAACTCATCTAGGGGAGACAACCTTATACAAATCCGGGTGGATGCGACTCGTCAGCCTTGGTTGGCAACCTGTCTAGGGGAGTAAACCTGATACAAATCTGTACTGCTTACCTAAGGGTAAGGCAGGTTAGTGGATGGATTAGCCGAACACCACTGTAGAAAAATAGTGCTAACAAGATACACAGAGGGCCTCGGAGTCGGACGGATCCTAAATTGAGTGGTCAATCCTGTAAGTCCTTTACTAAACTGGCTCGGGTTGTCCCTCTCACAGGGAATAGCTCCGCTTGGGAGCATTCTGTGTATGGCCACCCTCGTAAGGGGAGTAAGGCGTCCGGCAATAGATAGATAGACACCCCAGGACCAGCAGGTTGTAAACAAAAATGTTCTCCAAAAAACATCAGGAATTGATTAGAAATGAAGGAAAAAACAAAAAAACCTGATCCCCTAGGGTATTAACCCCTAAGTGTCGGCGCGCAACATAAGTCGAGTATAATAAATCTGGACTATCTGGCGGCGCTCGACATAGGTCGTGTGGCAATTTCAGCACGTAATGTTGCTGAGAGAGAGAGACAAGTGGTGGCAGGAGAGTAGCGAGCGTATGACTGCTCCAGACCACCGCGGCGAACCTACTGACATGAATCCCACCTCCTCCCTCCCTCTCTCACTCGCTATATACGGAATTGTATGGGGAAAGTGCCGAATTATATGCTTTTTGCACTCGCGTTGCGCGGTTGTTGCAAGAAAACTAGCCATCATAAAAGGATCGTTATGGTGTCATTGGAAAGCTCTGTTTATGCCCTTTCAGGGATAGATACTTGTTTTACGCTCTGGGTCTTATTTAGGCATGAAAATGATCACGTAAACAACCCTATTTTGGCTAAAAACACCCCGCTGGGTGGTACATATAAATAAACCGCTAGCCCGCTAATCTAGTGTTAAGGGGTCCTACGGGGCGCTCGAAAGTCGGAATTACAAGAGGGGAAATGGGTAGGCAAAAACATACAAAAACACGTTTTTGCGCGCTCATGCGCACATGGTTGGACTTTGAGGATTTTAAACCATCGGCATTGTTGCATGGGACACTTATGCAGTTCCCATACAAATCTGAGCCCTCTAGGTGCCATAGGACCGGAGTAATTAACCGCGACGCACCCTATGCAGCGCTGGGCTTCAGCGTTCCATACATTGCCGACGCATAACGTGCGTCACTGGTCCTCAATGGGTTAAACCGCATATTGCAGATCACAATCCGCATGCATCGTATACGGCCTCAAAAGTTGAGCCTGTTGAACTTGTTTGGGCTCCGACTAGAATGTACACACATCCAACCTACTATTGCCGACCTTCTAGGACCTTCGTACGCATGTTGCCGCAGGTTGCAGAATGTCTTGCCGAATACATCCCATATGTTTGTTCGGTGATATGTGGCTTTACACTCTTGAATTTGTAAAAGCCCCTTTACCCATATTCCAATCCGCCCTCCACTCGTCCCCTGTAATCCTGTGCCGCAATTCCAGAGCACAAATTGCGTTAAACATATTATATGATAAGCATTCCCACATGCTTAGGAATATGGTAGTTTATGCACAAAGTTTTATGAACCAATGATTAGTTCTTACCTCACAAGTTATGGTGTTGAGAACGTATGTGATCAGAACCACCGACCATCTGACCCAACCGTCATCTGTTGTGTGTGTGTGTGTGTGTGTGTGTCAAGTATTTATGTGTTTGTGTGGAGAGCGATGGTGTGTGTAAAGTATATACAGTATGTGTTTGTTTGTGTGTGTGTGTGTGTGTGTGTGTGTGTGTGTGTGTTTATGTGTGTGTGTGTGTGTGTGTGTTTGTTTGCGAGGATAATAATAGTGTTGTGTGTAAGTGTGTCAAGCATTTGTGTGTTTGTGTGGAGAGAGATGGTGTGTGTAAAGTATATACATTATGTTACTCAGTTACTCAGTTACTTGTTCGTCAAGGGGAATCCACGCAATGCGAGCTAAGCTCATTATTATCGCGCCTCCTTAACTGGGAATGTATTGCGTGAAATGCATGTTAAGTGTTTTATGTACTGTTAGAATGGCTGTGGATGTGTGTGTAGTCTGTATTTAGCCAATTGGCGACATCGGAAACGAAGGCTTAGGGTGGATCTGTATGGTACCATTCTCACTATAGACGGTACCGTCTCGCCCGAAGGCTTAGGTAGCCATCAGCTTAGGTGAACCATATGATACCCATCTCGCCTTGTACCATTTTTGTGTGTGTGTGTGTGTGTGTGTGTGTGTGTGTGTGTGTGTGTGTGTGTGTGCGAGGATAGTAATAGTGTTGTGTGTGTGTGTGTGCGTGAGTGTGTGTGTTTGTAAGTGTGAGGAAAGTGAAGATATCATGTTAGTCACTGCAGGGAGATTGTATTCAACTGGGGGAGAACATCTGTATGACGCGAAATTCATATTAAAATACACTTCAGCTATGTTGACAAACTAATTTTAGAATAATTTGAGAAATTCTATATTAGAAACAAGTAAAATATACATATTCACATAACTAATTAGAAAAATGCCTACAGCAAAATATTATCAATACGGTGTCCCTCTTCAAATGTTAGGCATAATATTTTTCAGTGGTGTATATCTTTGTCTCTGTTTACATTTCTACATTTCAAATGATGTAGGTATGCGTCGACCCCAGCATCCGCCTCTATCTGGTGCAACTTGCCTCTGTGGTGGAGGGGATTTTTTTTTTTCCCACCACCGCATTTTCCTGCGAGGCGTAAAAGACGGCTGAAAGGGGCTTGGAACGGGAGGCTAGGAATCCTCCTCCTCTTGAAAAAATTCCCTACTAAATAAACAGAGATAGGGGCGAGGGAATGCATCCGTGGTCCAGGACCCTAAGAATAAGAGCTTTAAATGTGCGTGGATGTGGAATGAATGAGAAGGGAGAGGACATTGGCAGGTTATTTGAAAGAAAAAGTATGACGTGCTTGCGCTGAGTGAAACAAAAATGAGGGGAGAGGGTGAAGTGGATTTTGGAAATGTGAAAGGTAGAACGTCTGGAGTAGATGAGAGAGTCAGAGCAAAAGAGGACATAGCTATTATTGTGAAGGAGGAGCTAAGAGAGTTTATAAAATAGTGGAGAGAGGTGTCATCAAGGCTAATGTGGGTGTGAATGTGGTTTAAGGGTGAAAGATGGGTATTTATGAGTGCATATGGGCCAAGAAGTGAAAGGGCGATAGAGGAGGTGGAGTTTTTTTTTGAGGGGGAGATATGAGGGATTGTCTACAAGGGTTTGAGGAAAATGAAAATGTTGTCGTTTTAAGGGACCTAAATATTAGGGTAGGCAATGCATCTGTTGAGGGAGTGATAGGTAGTTTTGGTGTGGATGGTGTAAATGAG
>JBAKBP010033433.1:0-21885 GCA_037953745.1 Lithodes maja | reverse complement strand
TTTCAAGATAAATTTGTACATTTTTCGGTAGAAAAATGTCCCGCCAAAGGCCGGTTACTCTTAAACTACAGGCTCGCTATCGCTCGCCAGGATAAAATCGACACCTAAATGGCACGAAAGGTCTTAAATTTGACAGAATGGAGCGGAAAATCTTAAAATCACCAAACTAATGGGGGCAAACGTCTTAAAATCTCAAAAGCAATGGGGCTAGACATGAGGGAGAAAGGGGTCAAGAAAAAAGTCCCTCAAGTGGAAATCTCCCTTAAGGGAGGAGGTATGAGAAAGTTCTGAAGAACATTGATTATTGTAATAGCGGTAAAGGAGTGCGAAAGATGAAACATTGTGGTGTGTAGAAACAGATTGTAGGGAATTAGTAAGAGAAAGGGAGTTGCTGAGGTGAATTGCTTTTGACTCTACCCTTTCGAGCAGTGTGGTATGGGTGGAACCTCCCCTCACATGCGAACACAACTCCATACATGGGCGCACTGTGTCTCTGTACAGAGCAAGAAGCTGTGCGAGGATGAAGAACCCATGGAGACAGTTGTGTGGGTGTGGGTGTGTGTGTGTGTGTGTGTGTGTGTGTGTGTGGGTGTGGGTGTGTGTGTGGGTGTGTTTGTGTGTGTGTGTGTGTCTGTGTAGGGGAAGGATGGATAATGGGTGGTTTCGTTGAGTTGTGGTTGTGTAAGTTATGTATAACTCAAGTACGTGTGTGTGTGTGTGTGTGTGTGTGTGTGTGGTAAGTAATGATATATCGTGTTGTTAACTAGTAATATAGCCAGGGCCAGTGGTCTTACATCACTTCCTCATGCTGATTTAGTATTTCCTTTTGAAATACGGTGGCTAAATCTCTCACCTCATACATACATAATTATAACCAAGTGGTCCACACGAGGTACGGTTTCAATCTCACGTCCAATGGCGGCGTTCGAGGCAACATCATGTATATTTGTATTTGTATATAAATACGTTCCTTGTGTTCTAGTTTGTTTAAAGAGATACGTTCCTTGTGTTCTAGTTTGTTTAAAGAGATACGTTCCTTGTGTTCTAGTTTGTTTAAAGAGATACGTTCCTTGTGTTCTAGTTTGTTTAAAGAGATACGTTCCTTGTGTTTTAGTTTGTTTACAGAGATACGTTCCTTGTGTTCTAGTTTGTTTAAAGAGATACGTTCCTTGTGTTCTAGTTTGTTTAAAGAGATACGTTCCTTGTGTTCTAGTTTGTTTACAGAGATACGTTCCTTGTGTTCTAGTTTGTTTAAAGAGATACGTTCCTTGTGTTTTAGTTTGTTTAAAGAGATACGTTCCTTGTGTTTTAGTTTGTTTAAAGAGATACGTTCCTTGTGTTCTAGTTTGTTTAAAGAGATACGTTCCTTGTGTTCTAGTTTGTTTAAAGAGATACGTTCCTTGTGTTCTAGTTTGTTTAAAGAGATACGTTCCTTGTGTTTTAGTTTGTTTACAGAGATACGTTCCTTGTGTTCTAGTTTGTTTAAAGAGATACGTTCCTTGTGTTCTAGTTTGTTTAAAGAGATACGTTCCTTGTGTTCTAGCTAGTTTGTTTACAGAGATACGTTCCTTGTGTTCTAGTTTGTTTACAGAGATACGTTCCTTGTGTTCTAGTTTGTTTAAAGAGATACGTTCTTGTGTTCTAGTTTGTTTACAGAGATACGTTCCTTGTGTTCTAGTTTGTTTAAAGAGATACGTTCCTTGTGTTCTAGTTTGTTTAAAGAGATACGTTCCTTGTGTTCTAGTTTGTTTAAAGAGATACGTTCCTTGTGTTCTAGTTTGTTTAAAGAGATACGTTCCTTGTGTTCTAGTTTGTTTAAAGAGATACGTTCCTTGTGTTCTAGTTTGTTTACAGAGATACGTTCCTTGTGTTTTAGTTTGTTTACAGAGATACGTTCCTTGTGTTCTAGTTTGTTTAAAGAGATACGTTCCTTGTGTTCTAGTTTGTTTACAGAGATACGTTCCTTGTGTTCTAGTTTGTTTAAAGAGTAACTTAATAGATCAATTAAAGAAAACAAAAGTCGAAGTAAAACGCGTTTATATTATTATTGTATATGTGTATGTATATTGTGTATGTGTAAATAATACTATTAATTATTATTATTATTATTTTCGGCTTACTGTTCACTTGCAGTCATGAGGCTGGTAATCTATAGAGTTTATCTCAGCCTAGGTACAGTACAATGCTTATTCTACCTAAAGTACGAGGTCACATGCGACCTTTGGCGACCGTGAGGTGCAGAGTTCCCATAATAGTACATAATTATACAGATGCACTAGTGAGAAGTAAGTTAGGCTAACACAAGCTGATAGTTGAGCAGCTTGGCTAGGGAGTAACCACGATACAATTCTCCCCATTGGGATAGCCGAAAAAGATCAGGGGGACTCGAACCCTCGACCTCACAGTCAGCGTGCAGCATCTTTGACCACTTGGCTAACCTGACCCATATGTGTGTGTGTGTGTGTGTGTTCATAAAATATCAGAGAACGAATGACTGGATTTCAACGAAACTTGGTCCAACCCTTCCTTTGATACCCGACAATCTTCCATCTAAACCAAAAGTTAAGATTGGATGACGCCCCCCGCCACTCTCGCTACCCTCCTTCAACCCACAAAAATGGAAATGCATTTTGTATGTTCAATTATCACGGTGTTCAAGGTGTTCATTCCTGGTTAGCTTCTGAATTCACACATGCATTATGAGGATGATTGGATGACCCCATTAAAGGGTGGGGCCTCGGCCCCAATATAATATGTGTGTGAGAGTCTGATTTGGTTTTGTCAGGATACGGCAACAGGATACCTAGACACCTGGGGGCTCGTTTGTACCACCCACAGGATACCTTGTGGGCTCATCAGGATACTTAGATGAGACCATGACAGGATACCTAGACACAGGTTTTGCCGACAGGATACCTAGAGGAATGAGCTTGCTTTGGTGAAGGTTGGCTGAAAAGTGATGCTGGTCCTTATGAGGCATATGTCCAGGGTTACCAAATCAAGTCCGCTAGATAGTATTTAAATCCCAATAATTGCTAGAATAATGCCACAATCTCTAGAAAATCGCTCTAAAATGGCTCAAATCTCCAGAATATCGCAATAATTCATGCCGCTAGATGTAACAAGTTGCCTCTAGATTAAAGTATATACTGTACCTCTCAATTTAGCGAGAAAGTAGCTAAATTGGCAACACTACATTTATGTCCCGCTTTCTTTCTTCCAGGAGGTCCTGGGGTTGAGGGCGCGAAGGTCTTCCTGTTCCTAATACTAGTGACCTGACTTTAAGAGGAGAGTTGTCTTTTTTTTGCTCTGGTGACTTAGGTATAGGGGAGGTGATGGGCTGCAGGACAGATAAGACAGGCGGGGGATTCCTAGGGGACCTGGAGGGCGGAGCGAATGACGTAGTGGCTGGGGGGCTGGACTTGTGGCGTCAGCCGTTTCACAGAGGATGGTACTAGTTGGGAATACTGCAATGTTTTCTGTGGTGTTGTGAATGTTGGGGTGATGACTGTGAGACGTGCGTTGGCATAACAGGTTCAAATAAATATATTATAATGAATGATTTTAATAATTAATGATGGCATATTATTTTGTTTAATGTTTGATCAGTCCTCTTGAAATATGATGAATGTAATAATTGATGAGAATATAGGACGGTATTAAGAACTAAGACAAGGTCAACCCGTTCAAATATCATATCCTCCAAGACGTTGCACCAGATAGTGTTCAATGGCAGGAAAATCACGCTGGGGCGATCATCGGGAACAGAAGATAAACACAATAAACAAAACGCACAATAAATAACAATAAAAAAAAAAAAAATATATATATATATATATATATATATATATATATATATATATGTTTCTAGTCTCTCAGTGGGGATCGAACCATCGACCATCAGAACGATAGCCGACGCTTAATCAATTACACCACGGCAGTCTAAAAGACACTCAGCCTTCTATCCTATTTATATATATATATATATATATATATATATATATATATATATATATATATATATATATATATATTATATTATAGCCTATATATATGTATATTATATTATATATTATATTATATGTATATATATATATATGTATTATTAAGTGTCGATTTTTGCCTGGAGAGCCTGTTATTTAGGAGGAACAGGCATTCGGCCGAGACAGTTTCCTACCGATAAATGTTTCTTGTATAAGCTTAATAGAGGTCTAGTGAGCAAACTAAAACAAATATAAGTACCGGTAAAAATAACAAAATATATAAATTGATACAATAACGTCCCCTTAACCTAACGCCATAATCCTAAATGCTAACACTCCTATAATTCCTAACGTCTAACTCCAAACATCCACTAACGCCAAGCTCGTTCTAACTCCTAAAGGTGGTGTCACATGCGCGACTTTTCCGTCAATTTTTACGGGCAATTGTAGTCTGGAACTTTCAAAATTGAAGTTCCGAAATAATTAAACGACCTATCAATAATCTAACTTCGATCTAGTTTCTGATGCCAATGCGAAAGAGCCACAAAATAGAACTAGTTAAAACAACTTGCTCAACGAAAATTGCCGAAAAATGCGCTCGTGTGACAGTGGCTTAACCCCTCATATTTAGGAATGTTAACTTTAAATTCCTATCCTTTCCCGGTGGTGAAGGAAGGAGAGAGAGAGAGAGAGAGAGAGAGAGAGAGAGAGAGAGAGAGAGAGAGAGAGAGAGAGAGAGAGAGAGAGAGAGAGAGAGAGAGAGAGAGAGACAGAGACAGAGACAGAGAGAGACAGAGAGAGAGAGAGAGAGAAAGGGGGTTATCAGGGGTTGGGAGGTCATCAGATGGGGGCCTGCACACCCTTCCTCCCCTCTCCCTGACCGCCGAGATAAAATAGGTTCAATTAATGGGATGCGGTGGGCGCCTTGTTGCTAGTGTCTTGTTCACTGGGTTATTTTATATAATTTTTCTATATGAGAGAGGAAGAAAGTGTGTGTGTATGTATGTGGGTATGAGTGTGTTACTCAGTTACTTGTTCGTCAAGGGGAATCCACGCAATGCGAGCTAAGCTCATTTATTATCGCGCTCCTTAACTGGATATGTATTGCGTGAAATGCATGTTAAGTGTTTTATGTATCGTTGGAATGGCTGTGGATGTGTGTGTAGTCTGTATTTTAGCCAATTGGCGACATCGGAAACGAAGGCTTAGGGTGGATCTGTATGGTACCATTCTCACTATAGACGGTACCGTCTCGCCGAAGGCTTAGGTAGCCATCAGCTTAGGTGAACCATATGATACCCATCTCGCCTTGTACCATTTTTGCCAACCCCAGATGGGACGTCACAACGTCGTTCACTTATTCCAGGTACCTATTTACAGCTAGGTGAACTGAGGCTAACACATGAAAGGAGACAAGCCCAATTTGTCTCCGCCCGGCCGGGGATTGAACCCCCGACCCCTCGTGTGTGAGACAAGAGCTCTACCTACTAGGCTACGGGCTGTGTGTGTGGGTGTGTGTGTGTGGGTGTGTGTGTGTGTGTGTGTGTGTGTGTGTGTGTGTAAAATACTATCAAGTATCTCCTCGAAATGTTCTACTGAAAAAAACTTATACAATTTTTTAGGCATGTTTGTTCCAGGTACAATTGAACTACTATGTAAACAAAAGTGTATACACAAGCATCAGTTACCCAAAAAAGTTATCAAAAACCATGGTTGAGTGTTATATTGATAATAATGCCTAATATAATTCACCTTGTCAAACCTATTAAGGAGGGATGGCCGTATTTATTGGCATTTTCTTTTTTATTTTTGTATTATTTGTTTGCTTTCCTCCCTAAACCCCCATCAAGCATAAACAAAACAACACAAAAACACCAAGACCCCTTCAAGATAAATGAGCACAACTGTAAAATTGTCGATTTACCACTGCATTACACGTTCGCTATCGATCGCCAGGAAAACAAATCGACATGTAAATTGTACGAAAGGTCTTAATATTGACAAAGATATGGGGTGAAAGGTCCTAAAATCGGCAAACAAATGAGCCGAACGTCTTAAAATCTGCAAACTAATGGTGCTAAACACGAAGAAAGTGATCCAGAAACAGCAACCACCTCCCCCTTAAGTATTTGAGCTGTTTCAATAAGTGTACCTCGCATTTAAGTGTTACCTCGCATGCTCGCATGTCATGTAGGTGTCGATGTTTTTCCTAGCGAGCGATAGCGAGCCAGTAATTTAAGAGGAAGCGGCCTTCGGCCAAAACATTTTTCTACCGAAAAATGTACAAATCTATCTTGAAGGAGGGTCTGGTGTGTGTGTGTGTGGGGGGGGGGGGGAGAGAGAGAGAGAGCTCGGCGGAGGTCTACGGAGGTAACTTAAAACAAAACAAAATAATAATAATAACAACATAAAATATTAATAAAAACATACATTAATGAGCCAATAAATACGCCCATCAATTAACCATTCTTCATAGTCTTGTAATCCATGGAATAAGCTTTGTAACCCTATCTCGGACTTTTTCCTAATCGCTCTATATCTTTGAGTACTGGAGGCCGTAATTGCTCAACATATGCCAGAAAAGGACGTATTAGAATATTAAGGGAACCCACCTCGCTTTTTTTCTCTTTCTCTCCCTCTCTCTTTGGCTTGTATCCATTCGTCCCCATTCAGCCTATTGTTTTAAGACTTTTACCCCCATCCAGGTGTCAATATTTTCCTGGCGAGCGGTAGCGAGCCAGCATATATATATTTTTGTTTCGACAGCAAGCTGAATTTTTACATTTGTCGATAGAAAAATGACTTCGGCGAAGCCGGATTTCTCCATAAAATGCTGGCTCTCTATCTCTCGCCAGAAAGATATCGACACCTGGATAGGGATAAAAGTCTTAAAACAGGTGCCTGAATGGGGCCAACTGGATACAAGCCAGAGAAAGAGAGAAAAGGAGAGAAATATAAAAAAGGCAGGTGACCCCCCGGGTTCAAGACAGTAAGGACAATATCTTTATCATCCTATGTAATTTAAACTGTAATATACCCAAATAATTTATGGGCTACTGTATATTCTTTAATTCAATGCACGGCTTGAACCATTTTTAAGCCACTGTTAATCAGAACACTACATTCCTTTTCCAACCCAGTCACTTTCAGATTCTTTCCCATTGTCGATAGTCTGATGTGGAATTTACTTGTTCGAAATGCATCACCTTGCACATTTTCAAGTCACCTGCCAAATCTCTGACTATTCACCCAATATGTTAAGAATAATGGTACGTTGTGCAATCCCTATATAATTGCATACCTTTACTCCGCGTGTAACCCCTTCAGCACCATGACCATTAGTTCCTGATTCATGGAAACTCGCAAATATAATTCCGATATTTAAAAAAGGTGATAAGTCCATAGCATCAAATTACCGTCCTATTAGTTTCACATCAATTATAGGGAAATTGCTAGAATCAATTATTGCCAGGAAAATTAGAAATCACTTAGATATGTTCAAGTTAATAAAACCCTCTCAACATGGTTTCACGCCAGGACGATCCTGCCTAACAAATTTAGTCAGTTTTTTCTCCGAGGTTTATGAAGCGGTAGATAACGACAAGTCATATGATATAGTTTACTTAGACTTCAGTAAGGCCTTTGATAAAGTTCCACATGAAAGGCTGTTAAGGAAGATAGAAGGACATGGTATTGGGGGGATGCTACTCAAGTGGATTAAGTCATGGCTGACTGGTAGGAAACTGAGAGTTAGTATAAATGGTGTAAAATCGGACTGGGGATTAGTTAAAAGTGGGGTCCCCCAAGGGTCGGTTTTGGGGCCCCTTCTGTTCATAATCTACATAAATGATCTTGACTCAGGCATAAAGAGTAGGATCAGTAAATTTGCTGATGATACTAAAATAGGTAGGATAATAAGAGTCAGCTAGCGACAGGGAATGTCTTCAAAATTATCTCGATCACTTGCACGAGTGGTCCATAAATTGGCAGATGAGTTTCAATGTAGACAAATGTAAGGTATTAAGGATTGGAAATCGCAATTTAGATGCAAAATACAAACTAGACAATGTAGAATTGGATAACTCAGAGTGTGAGAAGGATCTGGGGGTGCTCGTTAGTAATGATCTGAAACCCAGAAAACAGTGTATAAGTGTTAGGAATAGGGCAAATAGAATTCTAGGATTCATATCTAGGAGTGTTAGCAACAGGACTGCTGAAGTTTTCTTAAAACTATACTTAGCTCTAGTAAGACCCCATTTAGACCATGCTGTTCAATTTTGGTGCCCTTATTATAGAATAGATATCGACCCTTTAGAGGCAGTCCAAAGAAGAATGACCAAAAAGATACATAATATTAGAAATTTATCGTATGAGGAGAGGTTGAAAGTCTTAGGCCTTCACTCACTAGAGAGACGAAGATGTAGGAGAGACATGATAGAGGTATTTAAATGGATAAAAGGTTTAAATAAGGGCGATATAGATGAGGTATTAAAGCTAAAGAACGGCGACATAACCCGCTCAAATGGTTTCAAGTTAGATAAGTTTAGATTTAGGAAAGATATAGGAAAGCACGGGTTTGGAAATAAGTTGTTAACATGTGGAATGCACTGCCCAGAACAGTAATTAGCTCAGAAACAGTTGAAAGCTTTAAGCATAAGTTGGATTCCCATATGGGTGATATGGGCTGGGTGTAAATGGGAGCTGCTTCATGTGGGCCGCATGGCCATATGCAGTTTCCCGCGATCTTATGACCTTATGTTGTTATGTAATTGGGGTTGGGTGTGGCAGGGATCTTCCTCGTGTGGGCCGATCGGCTTTTTGCAGACTCCCATTTTCTTATGTTCTTATGTTATTATGACGTCTTTTTAACTTTGATTCTGGGTAACATTAGATGATTTTATGCAGTTTATAAAGGACCTATGTTATTAGAAGGGTTTTTGAGATCGTGTTCACCCATAGGTAAATTATAAACTAAAGAAAATCGTCTAATGGTAACCAGAATATGATTAAAACTAATGACATCTGTTAACTTGGAGATCACTTTCCGCAGTATCAATGTATTTGACATTACTATGATGAACAATAATTAGTTAAGGGGGTCACCGGTTTTGTTTATCTTTCTCTCCTTTTCTCTCTTTCCCTGGCTTGTATCCATTCGGCCCCATTCAGCCAACTGTTTTAAGACGTTTGTCCCCATTCAGGTGTCGATTTCTTCCTGGCGAGCGATAGCGAGCCAGCATTCTATGGAGAAATCCGGTTTCACCGGAGACCTTTTTCTATCGAAAAAATGTACAAATTTAACTTGCTGTCAAAACAAAATATATATATATGCTGGCTCGCTACCGCTCGCCAGGACAATATTGACACCTGGATGGGGGTAAAACGTCTTAAACCAGTAGGCAGAATGGGGCCGAATGGATACAAGCCAAAGAGAGAAGGAGAAAAAGAGAAAACAAGCGAGGTGGGCTCCCTTAAGGAACTATAGGTAAGTGGTACTACAACTTATGTATTTAATCAATGGCCCTTTTCAAAATCCAAATAAAGGCTATGCCCCTATACATATTATATTCATTGATTCAAGGAAATATTCCAGCACGTTGATAAGGCATGATATCAGTGTCTCCTAAAACCGTGATGAGAATCCGCAATACAGTTGGGGATTTGCAAGTACTTAAGGGAGCCCACCTCGCTTTTTTCTCTTTCTCTCCCTCTCTCTTTGGCTTGTATCCATTCGGCCCCATTCAGTCTACTGTTTTATGACGTTTACCACCATCCAGGTGTCAATATTTTCCTGGCGAGCGGTAGCGAGCCAGCATATATATTTTCTTGTTTTGACAGCAAGCTAAATTTGTACATTTTTCGATGGAAAAATTTCTCCGGCGAAGCCGGATTTCTCCATACAATGCTGGCTCGCTATCGCTCGCCAGTAAAAAAATTACACCTGGATGGGGATAAAAGTCTTAAAACAGTTGGCTGAATGGGGCCGAATGGATACACGCTAGGGAAAGAGAGAAAAGGAGAGAAAGATACAAAAAAGCCGGTGACTCCCCTTAGAAGCATTCCTTGTAGTTGCTTGACTGTGAACGCTAATTATCCGACAGTAATCATGGACCTCCTACTCCCTCTCTGAAAGTTTGAAGTCACGTAGGACAGCTTTATGTCTTTAAAAAAATCAGTTTCCAAAATGTTTCTGAAGAATTCTGTCACGCAGTAGCGCAACGTGGTCTCACACTTCTCGCAAACTCTGGTAATGAAGCTATACAGAAGACGTGACTTACCTATGTAGGATAATCGTTCTTTTTAACAACTTCTTTGTGTCGCAAAAAGTAACCAACAAATTACTGCCATTAACTAAATAAGAGCTCGCTCGCCAGCAAGCAAGCAAGCAAGCAAGCAAGCAAGCAAGCGCGCACACACACACACACACACACACACACACACACACACACACACACACACACACTCTTCCCCGTGGCATAACGAATAGCACGTCTGGCTCACAACCAGAAGGTCCAGAGTTCGAGACTCGGGAGGGGAAGAGACATTTGGGCAAGTCTCCTAACGGTGTAGCATCTGTTCACCTAGCTGCTAGCAGTATAAATAGGAACCTGGTATAAGTGGACAATATTGTGACGTCCCCTCTGGGGGTGGGTGGTCTGTTAAAAAAGGTGAAAAGGGTATCGTATAGGTCAACCTAAGCCTTCGGGTGAGACTGTTACCGTACAGATCAACCCAAGCCTTCAATTTCAGATGTCGCCAATTGACTGATCATAGACTACACTCACATCCACATCCAACGATACACTAGACATGCACTTCACGCAATACATTCACAGTTAAGGAGGCGCTATAATAATGAGATGAAACTCTCATTGCTTGGAATCCCCTTGACAAACAAGTTCGGTGAATTACACAAACGCACATCCACACACACACTTACACACACACTCTCTCTCTTTCCATGCCTGTGTCTGTGTTGAAGATCACATACAACAAGGTGACAAGCAAGAAACCAGGCGCCTTCCACCAACATACCTGTCATTCCTGCACATCAAGTATTACATTCCTAGATGCCTGGTGTCTCCCAGCAACATACCCATCATGCCTGCACATAAAACATTACATTGCTACACGCTAAATTTGACCTGAGCTGCATAGCAAGCACGAAAGCTGAAAGCAGGAATATAATTGAGTTATTTTGTATTCTTCTTCTTCATGTACACTCTGATGCCATAGTCTCTAGCACACTTATGAATTCATCTTCGTGGACTAAAACTATTTATAATTATGGAAGTAGAGCTCTGGAAACAAATGTATGAATATAAGTTTATATAGGCCTACATGAGCTACAACACTATTTACTGTATACTCATTATTGAGAAGCATGTTTTATCCACAAATCAATCCAGATAATCTATAATTGCAGAAAGCAAATCAATGGGGGTCCAGGAATTCTTAGGAGTGGGCTAAAGACTATGGCATCCGAGTGTACCTTAGTTATCTTCCTCTCTACTTCTCCTCTATCTTCCTCATCTTCATCAGTAATTCGTCCTCTAGTTTTTGTTCTTCTATTTCTATGTTATCACGTTATTTCTTTTATTGTTTTTTGTTTCAGGTTGTTTTCTTCTGCCTCTTACCTCCTTCCCATTCTTCCTCCCCTATTTTGTCAAATTCACTTTCCGTATTATTTAGTTTCTTCTTCCAAGCCTTACACCTCACCATTCCCAACCTTCATTGATCTTCTTTAGTTCATTATCTATACTTATCTTCTTTAAGGGGGGATGGGCGTATTTATATGCTCATTTATGTATTTGTTGTACTATTATTTGTTGTACTATTATTTGTAGTGCTATTATTTGTTGTGCTATTATTTGTTGTACTATTATTTGTTGTACTATTATTTGTTGTGCTATTATTTGTTGTACTATTATTTGTTGTGCTATTATTTGTTGTGCTATTATTTGTTGTACTATTATTTGTAGTGCTATTATTTGTTGTGCTATTATTTGTTGTACAATTATTTGTTGTGCTATTATTTGTTGTGCTATTATTTGTTGTATTATTATTTGTTGTGCTATTATTTGTTGTATTATTATTTGTTGTGCTATTATTTGTTGTGCTATTATTTGTTGTGCTATTATTTGTTGTACTATTATTTGTTGTGCTATTATTTGTTGTGCTATTATTTGTTGTGCTATTATTTGTTGTACTATTATTTGTTGTGCTATTATTTGTTGTGCTATTATTTGTTGTGCTATTATTTGTTGTACTATTATTTGTTGTGCTATTATTTGTTGTGCTATTATTTGTTGTGCTATTATTTGTTGTGCTATTATTTGTAGTGCTATTATTTGTTGTGCTATTATTTGTTGTACTATTATTTGTTGTGCTATTATTTGTGTGCTATTATTTGTTGTATTATTATTTGTTGTGCTATTATTTGTTGTATTATTATTTGTTGTGCTATTATTTGTTGTGCTATTATTTGTTGTGCTATTATTTGTTGTGCTATTATTTGTTGTACTATTATTTGTTGTGCTATTATTTGTTGTACTATTATTTGTTGTGCTATTATTTGTTGTACTATTATTTGTTGTGCTATTATTTGTTGTGCTATTATTTGTTGTGCTATTATTTGTTGTGCTATTATTTGTTGTACTATTATTTGTAGTGCTATTATTTGTTGTACTATTATTTGTTGTGCTATTATTTGTTGTGCTATTATTTGTTGTATTATTATTTGTTGTGCTATTATTTGTTGTATTATTATTTGTTGTGCTATTATTTGTTGTGCTATTATTTGTTGTGCTATTATTTGTTGTACTATTATTTGTTGTGCTATTATTTGTTGTGCTATTATTTGTTGTGCTATTATTTGTTGTGCTATTATTTGTTGGACTATTATTTGTTGTGCTATTATTAAATTGTTGTGCTATTATTTGTTGTGCTATTATTTGTTGGACTATTATTTGTTGGACTATTATTTGTTGGACTATTATTTGTTGTACTATTATTTGTTGTGCTATTATTTGTTGTGCTATTATTGTGCTATTATTTGTTGGACTATTATTTGTTGGACTATTATTTGTTAGACTATTATTTGTTGTGCTATTATTTGTTGTACTATTATTTGTTGTGCTATTATTTGTTGTGCTATTATTTGTTGTACTATTATTTGTTGGACTATTATTTGTTGTGCTATTATTTGTTGTACTATTATTTGTTGTGCTATTATTTGTTGTGCTATTATTTGTTGTGCTATTATTTGTTGTACTATTATTTGTTGTACTATTATTTGTTGTACTATTATTTGTTGTGCTATTATTTGTTGTACTATTATTTGTTGGACTATTATTTGTTGTACTATTATTTGTTGTACTATTATTTGTTGGACTATTATTTGTTGTACTATTATTTGTTGGACTATTATTTGTTGTACTATTATTTGTTGGACTATTATTTGTTTTTAGTTTCCTCCGTAGACCTCCATCAAGCTTTTAAAAACACCGGCCCAAGGCCCTCCTACAAGATAATATAAAAGGCCGGTTCCTCTTAAATTACAGGCTCACTATCACTCGCCAGGAGAAAATCGACACCTAAATGACACTAAGTCTTATTATTGAAAAAAAAAAATGGGGCGAAAGGTCTTAAAATCGTCAAACTAATGAACCGAACGTCATCAAATCTGAAAACTAACGGGGCTAAACATGAGGAAGAAGGGGGGGACCAGCAAAACGACCCAACTCCCCTTAACAAGCTTACGAACCCACACGCCTCACGTACGGCGCCATTACTGCCCGTTATCCCTACACAAACTAGTAGTGATAAGCGAGAGGTACTGGTTTTTTCTCCCTCATGCTTAGCTTTGAGGCTTTAAGACGTTCGGTCCATTAGTTTGGCGAATTTGAAACCTTTTGCTCCAATTTGTTTGTCAATTTAGAGACCTTTCGTACCATTTAGGTGTCGATTTATTCCTGGCGAACGATAACGAGAATGTAATTTTAGGAGGAACCGGCCTTCGGCCGGGACATTTTCTACCGAAAAATGTACAAATTTATCTTGAAGGGGGTCTAGGGGGTGTTTTTTAAAGTCTAGCGAGGAAACTATATAATACATAAATAAATAAATAAATAGAGGAACCACTACCCACTTAAAATACCTTCACGCCTCACATCACTATTACTATCAGCCATCACTGCATGTAATAGCACGCCATACGGACCACCAACAAAATAATGCGCAAAGGAAAGCGTACAACAACAGCACCATATACGAAAGAATGCACGGAAGAAAGTTGAGAGCAGTGACGAGAGGTTGTTCATTTTTCATCTATCACATAGGAATAAAATAGTTCTATCTTAATTAACCCCTTGAAGCTCTGACGCATTTTAGCGGTTTATTTTGGCTATCATTAGACGATTTTATGCAGCTTAGGAAGGATCTGTGGGTATTAAAAGAGTAAATACTATCTCAATTAACCCTTTGACTTCCGTATCCCGTTATTAATCTGAATAAAATCGTCTAATAGTAGCCAGAAAACAGAACAGAAACGCGTATTGGAGCTTGAAAGGGTTAATATCCTTCATATTCCACACGTAGATGGTTTTGTTGCTTCTTTTCAACTATAAATCTCTCTTTGATGATAGTGATAGTAGTGGTGATGATGACAGTTGTAGTGATGATGGTGACAGTTGTAGTGATGATGGTGACAGTAGTAGTGATGATGCTGACAGTAATAGTGGTGATGGTGAGAGTAGTAGTGATGATGGTGATAGTAGTGGTGATGATGACAGTTGTAGTGATGATGGTGACAGTCGTAGTGATAATGCTGACAGTAATAGTGGTGATGGTGAGAGTAGTAGTGATGATGACAGTTGTAGTGATGATGGTGACAGTAATAGTGGTGATGGTGATAGTAGTGGTGATGATGACAGTAATAGTGATGATGCTGACAGTAATAGTGGTGATGGTGAGAGTAGTAGTGATGATGACAGTTGTAGTGATGATGGTGACAGTAATAGTGGTGATGGTGATAGTAGTGGTGATGATGACAGTAATAGTGATGATGCTGACAGTAATAGTGGTGATGGTGAGAGTAGTAGTGATGATGGTGATAGTAGTGGTGATGATGACAGTTGTAGTGATGATGGTGACAGTCGTAGTGATAATGCTGACAGTAATAGTGGTGATGGTGAGAGTAGTAGTGATGATGACAGTTGTAGTGATGATGGTGACAGTAATAGTGGTGATGGTGATAGTAGTGGTGATGATGACAGTAATAGTGATGATGCTGACAGTAATAGTGGTGATGGTGAGAGTAGTAGTGATGATGACAGTTGTAGTGATGATGGTGACAGTAATAGTGGTGATGGTGATAGTAGTGGTGATGATGACAGTAATAGTGATGATGCTGACAGTAATAGTGATGATGCTGACAGTAATAGTGGTGATGGTGAGAGTAGTAGTGGTGATGGTGAGAGTAGTAGTGGTGATTGTAATAGTAGTAGCGATAATGATAGTAATGGTGATGGTTTCAGTATATTCCGAACACTACTAAACGATGTTATTCAGTTTAAAAAGGGCCTCCAGCAAATTACCAGGCTTCGAACTATCTCACGTAACCCTTATGACTCCCACAGATCCTCCTTAAACTGCACAAAATCGTATAACCAAAGCTAGAATAAAATTAAGAAGACGTTGCCGGTACAGAGGGGGTTAAGTAACTTAAAAATATATGCAACTTATACTATACGTTATTTTCCTAGCGAGCGATAGCGAGCCTGTAATTTATGAGGAACCGGATTTTGGCCGGGACATTTTTCTTCCGAAAAATGTACAAATATATCTTGAAGGGGGTCTTCGGGGTGTTTTTTAAGTTTGATGGAGGTCTAGGGAGCAAACTAAAATCCTTTCTTAAGATTGGGGTGAGTCAATTTCTCGCTAGCTATTAAAACAAAGAAAAAAACACGGGCTATAGGTCCCTTAAGGGGGGTGACCTGTTTTTGTTCTGTCCTTTTTTATCTTTCTCTGGCTTGTATCCATTTGGCCCCATTCAGCCTACTGTTTTAAGACGTTTATCCCCATCCAGGTGTAATTTTTTTTACTGGTGAGAGGTAGCGAGCCAGCATATTTTTTATTTTTGTTTGACAGCAGGCTAAATTTGTACATTTTTCGATAGAAAAAGGTCTCCGGCGAAGCCGGATTTCTTCATATAATGCTGGCTCGCTATCACTCGCCATGAAGAAATCGACACCTAGATGGGGATAAACGTCTTAAAATAGTTGGCTGAATGGGGCCGAATGGAAAGGGAGAAAAGGACAGAAATAACAAAAAGCATGTCACCCCCCTTAAGAATCAATGACACTACTACTGCACTTACTATTGCATTATAATATTCTAATACTGCAGACAGGGGTATAATATGGCCGGAGTAAAGATTGACAACCACGGAAGGCGAGGCAAAGACAACCAATAATTATGTAAAATAACATATTATTATCCGGTATGTATGTATGTATGCGTGCATCTATGTACTCAGGCACATACCTCATAGCCTGGAGACAGAGACCGAACAGAAACAACATTTAATATTCTAATTCTTAGGGTCCGGGACCACTTTCACGTTCCTTCACCCCTTTCTCTGTCTCGTCTAGTAGGTGAAATAACACATTATAATAAAAATAAATACAAATAAAAGAGAAGATTTGATTGACTGATTATATATATATATATCGGTATATATATATATATATATATATATATATATATATATATATATATATATATATATATATATATATATATATATAAAAAAAAATTGTGTGTTTTTTTTTTTTTTTAATATTATGCGTGGGTACTTACTATTCCATGACGAGGACCATCTCTGTCTCGGTGCTGAAGACGTCCCTGAGCTGCACTGTGCGGTGTGTAGGTCTGAGCATGGCACACACGGCCACCTCGTGCAGTATGTCGGCCGTGCAGTCCGTACCCAGACGCAGCCGGGAGGAAAACTTGGCTGCGAACTCCTCCCCGGTCACTCGGTGCTGGCAGTGGTACACGACCGCGAACTGACCCCTGGAAAAATTAAAAGAACAAATTGGTCATAATCTATATTTTCATTAATTTCACCACAACACCAAACACCTCCAATTAAATTAATGAAAGCATATGTGTGATATGTGATCATAAAAAAGGTAATTTCTTCATTCACATGAAAGAATTGAAAAAACTAAAATAATAATAAAAATATATAAAAATAAAAACATCGACACATAAAATAAATAATTAATAGTAAATATCCAATAATACTAATAATACTAATAATACTAATACTAATAAAAACAAATAATAATAATAATAATAATAATAATAATAATAATAATAATAACTATACAGATGGCTTAAAGCTTGGATCATTGAAAACTTGGCTGCGAACTCCTCCCCGGTCACTCTGTGGTACACGACCGCGAACTGACCGCTGGGGAAGATAAAGGGTTTGTTCATTAGTTAAAAAAACAAAACAAAACACTAAATATTATAGCACCGAACCATAAAATTATATAATTATTTGACACAACTAGGAGGAAACTGTATTGTAAACTCCTCCTCCGTCACTCGGTGCTGGCAGTGCTACGCGAATTCGAACTCGTCCATGGAATAATAGGAGAGACGAAGTAGCCTGTATTATATTTATACAGTATATAATTATATATATATATATGTGTGTGTGTGTGTGTGTGTGTGTGTGTGTGTGTGTGTGAGAGAGAGAGAGAGAGAGAGAGTGAGTGTGTATGTGTGGTTGAGTGAAGTGTGGGCCATTAATATTGAACTGAGCCACTTGTATCTATCTCAGCGGCCGGTTTACCACCACTCTCTGTCTGGCCGGTAACGAGTTTATAGAGTGCTTATTAACGGGTGATGCAAGGTGGTTTATACATACACACACACCTGCATATATATTCTCTCTGTCTCTCTGTCTGTATGTATGTCTGTCTGTCTGTCTGTCTGTCTGTCTCTCTAGCAAACACACACCCACAGTGCCACACACACACACACATACAAAGTCACACACATACTCTCTCTCTCTCTCTCTCTCTCTCACTTAAACATTAGGCCTACCATAGCGCGGTTGGGAATATGAACATGATTAAATTAATATCCAGTATTCGAGAATGGATAATAAGTCGTAGGCGTGTGCATAAACCTTTAACCGTCCTGGTGGTGAAATGGTTAAGGTGGCAAAAATCTGTGTGTGATAACCCAGGTTCGAATCCCGGTGGATCACATAATTATACTTAATTGATTTCATTGGGGGTGTTTGGTGTTGTGGTGAAATTAATAAAATATAGATTATCAGCCCCCATATTGTCCCTGCAGAGTGAGGATGAACGATTAATATTTATAGGCCGTGGTTGTTGGTGGTGGAGTCCCTGGTGGATGATATATTATGATCTACTGTATAACTCCACACGACACCAACACTGTTTCCTACATTACTCTCTCTCTCTCTCTTATCCACATAATCCTCCATTCCACCATTCTATCTACATAATGCTTCCTTCCTCCCTTCTATCTACATAATGCTTCCTTCCTCCCTTCTATCTACATAATGCTTCCTTCCTCCCTTCTATCTACATAATGCTTCCTTCCTCCCTTCTATCTACATAATGCTTCCTTCCTCCCTTCTATCTACATAATGCTTCCTTCCTCCCTTCTATCTACACAATGCTTCCTTCCTCCCTTCTATCTACACAATGCTTCCTTCCACCCTTCTATCTACATAATGCTTCCTTCCTCCCTTCTATCTACATAATGCTTCCCTCCTCCCTTCTATCTACACAATGCTTCCTTCCACCCTTCTATCTACACAATGCTTCCTTCCACCCTTCTATCTACATAATGCTTCCTTCCACCCTTCTATCTACATAATGCTTCCTTCCTCCCTCCTATCTACATAATGCTTCCTTCCACCCTTCTATCTATATAATGCTTCCTTCCACCCTTCTATCTACATAATGCTTCCTTCCTCCCTTCTATCTACATAATGCTTCCTTCCTCCCTTCTATCTACATAATGCTTCCTTCCTCCCTCCTATCTACATAATGCTTCCTTCCTCCCTTCTATCTACATAATGCTTCCTTCCACCCTTCTATCTATATAATGCTTCCTTCCACCCTTCTATCTGCATAATGCTTCCTTCCTCCCTTCTATCTACATAATGCTTCCTTCCTCCCTCCTATCTACATAATGCTTCCTTCCTCCCTTCTATCTACATAATGCTTCCTTCCACCCTTCTATCTACATAATGCTTCCTTCCTCCCTTCTATCTACATAATGCTTCGTTCCTCCCTCCTATCTACATAATGCTTCCTTCCTCCCTTCTATCTACATAATGCTTCCTTCCTCCCTCCTATCTACATAATGCTTCCTTCCTCCCTTCTATCTACATAATGCTTCCTTCCTCCCTTGTATCTACATAATGCTTCCTTCCTCCCTCCTATCTACATTATCCTCCCTCCTACCTACATAATCCTTCCCTCCTACCGACATAATCCTCCTTCCTCCCTCCCTCCTATCCACATAAACCTCCCCTCCTCCTTCACGTCTAACACTATACACCTCTCATCCTCCCTCCCCCCTCCCCCCTCCCTGCCCTATCTACATTGCCTAATCCTCCCCCTCCCCTATCAATATAATCATTTACATAATCCTATCTACCTCTTGCCCACCCTCATGTCTACAATATATTCCTCTCACCCCTACTATCTATTGTAACAAGTCGTCTCACTACCTAACCACTTCGCTACCTCAAAAATGATAAACCCGACAATTCGACAAGGGATCTACTGTAGTTTGTGGAACATGTACGGTATGTTGAATATATACTCAGGCATATAACCCATTACATAGCTTGGGGTGGCCGACTCGAGATTGAGCCAGAACAGAAACAACATGCCGAACATGAATTAGCCTACCCAAAATAAGATTAAGTTTGGTTTGGTAGGGTTTGTTGGTTGTTCTAATACTCAGCAGGTCACAAATACAGATATATATAAAGAAAGACAGTACGCTACTCAAACATAATTCGATTTTCATCTATTCTCACCAGTCATTAACCCTTTGAAGATGATGCCGCATTTTGAGTTTATTCTGGCTATCATTAAACGATTGTATTCAATTTAGGAGGGATCCGTGTGAATCATAAGGGTAAAGACTATCTCAATTAACCCTCTGAATTCCATATACCCTTCCTAATCCGAATGAAATCGTTTATCCATAGCCAGAACACAGAAAAGATATGCGTCATTGTATCTTCTAAGGGCTAAAATAAAGGCTCTCACAAACCTATCTAAAGCTGGAGTCACACGAGCCATTTTTCGAACAATTTGTACGGGCAATTATGGTCTGGCAGCTTCAAAAATTACACTATCATAATTCAACCGCCTAACATACTCTACCTTCAGTCTAGTTACCGATAGCAGTACACAAAAAGTCCCTTAACATAGCGAGAACAAACTTTGACGGAAAAATCGCTCGTGTGACAGCGGCTTAACCACAACATATCAATTATTAGTAAATATGCATTATGATTTACTAGGTTATGTCAACTTAATTTTACATTTTATCTGTTTTATTAATAAGCAGTATTCGAGAATGGATAATATGTCGTTAGCTTGTGCATAAACCTTGTAACTGTCTTGATAGCGTAATTGTTAGTGCACGGAATTTCGGTGTCAGTATCCTAGGTTCGAATCCTTGGAGTACCACATGTATTCATTAGTTTCATCGATTTCATTAATCAGGCATATTTGTAAGTAAATTGGTGGGTTGGTGATAATATGAATTAGTATTGCATTTTAGAACAGGGTAGCGATGGTGTCTGGTAGCGAGATGTCTAGCCTCCGTGTCCATTAGATCCTCCTTATCTCCCTCCCCCTTGTCTATTATCAGTGATGATATGAAGCTTTAGAACCACTAAGTAGATTTACCTGTTGCTGCCGTGAGAGAGAGAAAGAGAGAGAGAGATATTTTTTTTTTATTCAGCTTAAATAAGAATTTGAGGAAGCTAGAGTTATTAGATATAGATTTTGCCTCACTAATTCTTAGAGAGCCTTCTTAAACTGCATACAATCGTCCAGTGATAGCCAAACTAATTTGTTAACCCTTTAAGTACCGGTCCCGTCCTTCTTATTATATCATGGCAACTATTAGGCGATTTTATTCAAATTCAGAAGGGCCTCCAGCAATTATAAAGTTTCGAACTATCTCACTTAACCCTTTTTATTACCACAGATCCTTCTTAAACTATACACTATCGTCTTGATATAACCATAACTATACACTATCGTCTTGATATAACCATAACTATACACTATCGTCTTGATATAACCATAATATAAACTATACACTATCGTCTTGATATAACCATAACTATACACTATCGTCTTGATATAACCATAACTATACACTATCGTCTTGATATAACCATAACTATACACTATCGTCTTGATATAACCATAACTATACACTATCGTCTTGATATAACCATAACTATACACTATCGTCTTGATATAACCATAACTATACACTATCGTCTTGATATAACCATAACTATACACTATCGTCTTGATATAACCATAACTATACACTATCGTCTTGATATAACCATAACTATACACTATCGTCTTGATATAACCATAACTATACACTATCGTCTTGATATAACCATAACTATACACTATCGTCTTGATATAACCATAACTATACACTATCGTCTTGATATAACCATAACTATACACTATCGTCTTGATATAACCATAACTATACACTATCGTCTTGATATAACCATAATATAATAAAACAGACGTCACCAGTACAGGAGTTAAAGCCTACACACTACCAC
>JBAKBP010033432.1:0-21887 GCA_037953745.1 Lithodes maja | reverse complement strand
GATTTAGAGCCTCTATAACTGGGCTATCTACACGAGAGGTAGACATATAATACAGCTAAAATCACCCTAAAAACTAAGATAATTAACATTGAATTGACAAAATAATAATTTCTCAAAAACTATTTTCTGAGATTGGACACTAAAGTGATTTGGTCTTGTATGGTGGAGACACAAAACGGGATTTAGAGCCTCTATAACTGGGCTATCTACACGAGAGGTAGACATATAATACAGCTAAAATCACCCTAAAAACTAAGATAATTAACATTGAATTGACAAAATAATAATTTCTCAAAAACTATTTTCTGAGATTGGACACTAAAGTGATTTGGTCTTGTATGGTGGAGACACAAAACGGGATTTAGAGCCTCTATAACTGGGCTATCTACACGAGAGGTAGACATATAATACAGCTAAAATCACCCTAAAAACTAAGATAATTAACATTGAATTGACAAAATAATAATTTCTCAAAAACTATTTTCTGAGATTGGACACTAAAGTGATTTGGTCTTGTATGGTGGAGACACAAAACGGGATTTAGAGCCTCTATAACTGGGCTATCTACACGAGAGGTAGACATATAATAGAGCTAAAATCACCCTAAAAACTAAGATAATTAACATTGAATTGACAAAATAATATAAACGGGATTTAGAGCCTCTATAACTGGGCTATCTACACGAGAGGTAGACATATAATAGAGCTAAAATCACCCTAAAAACTAAGATAATTAACATTGAATTGACAAAATAATATAAACGGGATTTAGAGCCTCTATAACTGGGCTATCTACACGAGAGGTAGACATATAATAAAGCTAAAATCACCCTAAAAACTAAGATAATTAACATTGAATTGACAAAATAATAATTTCTCAAAAACTATTTTCTGAGATTGGACACTAAAGTGAATTGGTCTTGTATGGTGGAGACACAAAACGGGATTTAGAGCCTCTATAACTGGGCTATCTACACGAGAGGTAGACATATAATAGAGCTAAAATCACCCTAAAAACTAAGATAATTAACATTGAATTGACAAAATAATATAAACGGGATTTAGAGCCTCTATAACTGGGCTATCTTATTACATGAGAGGTAGACATATAATAAAGCTAAAATCACCCTAAAAACTAAGATAATTAACATTGAATTGACAAAATAATAATTTCTCAAAAACTATTTTCTGAGATTGGACACTAAAGTGAATTGGTCTTGTATGGTGGAGACACAAAACGGGATTTAGAGCCTCTATAACTGGGCTATCTACACGAGAGGTAGACATATAATACAGCTAAAATCACCCTAAAAACTAAGATAATTAACATTGAATTGACAAAATAATATAAACGGGATTTAGAGCCTCTATAACTGGGCTATCTTAATACATGAGAGGTAGACATATAATACAGCTAAAATCACCCTAAAAACTAAGATAATTAACATTGAATTGACAAAATAATAATTTCTCAAAACTATTTTCTGAGATTGGACACTAAAGTGAATTGGTCTTGTATGGTGGAGACACAAAACGGGATTTAGAGCCTCTATAACTGGGCTATCTACACGAGAGGTAGACATATAATACACCTAAAATCACCCTAAAAACTAAGATAATTAACATTGAATTGACAAACTAATATAAACGGGATTTAGAGCCTCTATAACTGGGCTATCTTAATACATGAGAGGTAGACATATAATACAGCTAAAATCACCCTAAAAACTAAGATATTTAACATTGAATTGACAAAATAATAATTTCTCAAAAACTATTTTCTGAGATTGGACACTAAAGTGAATTGGTCTTGTATGGTGCTCTATAACTGGGCTATCTTAATACATGAGAGGTAGACATATAATACAGCTAAAATCACCCTAAAAACTAAGATAATTAACATTGAATTGACAAAATAATAATTTCTCAAAAACTATTTTCTGAGATTGGACACTAAAGTGAATTGGTCTTGTATGGTGGAGACACAAAACGGGATTTAGAGCCTCTATAACTGGGCTATCTTAATACATGAGAGGTAGACATATAATACAGCTAAAATCACCCTAAAAACTAAGATAATTAACATTGAATTGACAAAATAATAATTTCTCAAAAACTATTTTCTGAGATTGGACACTAAAGTGAATTGGTCTAGTATGGTGGAGACACAAAACGGGATTTAGAGCCTCTATAACTGGGCTATCTTAATACATGAGAGGTAGACATATAATAGAGCTAAAATCACCCTAAAAACTAAGATAATTAACATTGAATTGACAAAATAATAATTTCTCAAAAACTATTTTCTGAGATTGGACACTAACGTGAATTGGTCTTGTATGGTGGAGACACAAAACGGGATTTAGAGCCTCTATAACTGGGCTATCTTAATACATGAGAGGTAGACATATAATAGAGCTAAAATCACCCTAAAAACTAAGATAATTAACATTGAATTGACAAAATAATAATTTCTTAAAAACTATTTTCTGAGATTGGACACTAAAGTGAATTGGTCTTGTATGGTGGAGACACAAAACGGGATTTAGAGCCTCTATAACTGGGCTATCTTAATACATGAGAGGTAGACATATAATAGAGCTAAAATCACCCTAAAAACTAGGCTAATTAACATTGAATTGACAAAATAATATTTTCTCAAAAACTATTTTCTGAGATTGGACACTAAAGTGAATTGGTCTTGTATGGTGGAGACATAAAACGGGATTTAGAGCCCCTATAACTGGGCTATCTTAATACATGAGAGGTAGACATATAATACAGCTAAAATCACCCTAAAAACTAAGATAATTAACATTGAATTGACAAAATAATAATTTCTCAAAAACTATTTTCTGAGATTGGACACTAAAGTGATTTGGTCTTGTATGGTGGAGACACAAAACGGGATTTAGAGCCTCTATAACTGGGCTATCTTAATACATGAGAGGTAGACATATAATAGAGCTAAAATCAACCTAAAAACTAAGATAATTAACATTGAATTGACAAAATAATATAAACGGGATTTAGAGCCTCTATAACTGGGCTATCTACACGAGAGGTAGACATATAATACAGCTAAAATCACCCTAAAAACTAAGATAATTAACATTGAATTGACAAAATAATAATTTCTCAAAAACTATTTTCTGAGATTGGACACTAAAGTGAATTGGTCTTGTATGGTGGAGACACAAAACGGGATTTAGAGCCTCTATAACTGGGCTATCTACACGAGAGGTAGACATATAATAGAGCTAAAATCACCCTAAAAACTAAGATAATTATCATTGAATTGACACAATAATATAAACGGGATTTAGAGCCTCTATAACTGGGCTATCTACACGAGAGGTAGACATATAATAAAGCTAAAATCACCCTAAAAACTAAGATAATTAACATTGAATTGACAAAATAATAATTTCTCAAAAACTATTTTCTGAGATTGGACACTAAAGTGAATTGGTCTTGTATGGTGGAGACACAAAACGGGATTTAGAGCCTCTATAACTGGGCTATCTTAATACATGAGAGGTAGACATATAATACAGCTAAAATCACCCTAAAAACTAAGATAATTAACATTGAATTGACAAAATAATATAAACGGGATTTAGAGCCTCTATAACTGGGCTATCTTAATACATGAGAGGTAGACATATAATACAGCTAAAATCACCCTAAAAACTAAGATAATTAACATTGAATTGACAAAATAATATAAACGGGATTTAGAGCCTCTATAACTGGGCTATCTTAATACATGAGAGGTAGACATATAATACAGCTAAAATCACCCTAAAAACTAAGATAATTAACATTGAATTGACAAAATAATATAAACGGGATTTAGAGCCTCTATAACTGGGCTATCTTAATACATGAGAGGTAGACATATAATACAGCTAAAATCACCCTAAAAACTAAGATAATTAACATTGAATTGACAAAATAATATAAACGGGATTTAGAGCCTCTATAACTGGGCTATCTTAATACATGAGAGGTAGACATATAATACAGCTAAAATCACCCTAAAAACTAAGATAATTAACATTGAATTGACAAAATAATAATTTCTCAAAAACTATTTTCTGAGATTGGACACTAAAGTGATTTGGTCTTGTATGGTGGAGACACAAAACGGGATTTAGAGCCTCTATAACTGGGCTATCTACACGAGAGGTAGACATATAATACAGCTAAAATCACCCTAAAAACTAAGATAATTAACATTGAATTGACAAAATAATAATTTCTCAAAAACTATTTTCTGAGATTGGACACTAAAGTGATTTGGTCTTGTATGGTGGAGACACAAAACGGGATTTAGAGCCTCTATAACTGGGCTATCTACACGAGAGGTAGACATATAATACAGCTAAAATCACCCTAAAAACTAAGATAATTAACATTGAATTGACAAAATAATATAAACGGGATTTAGAGCCTCTATAACTGGGCTATCTTAATACATGAGAGGTAGACATATAATACAGCTAAAATCACCCTAAAAACTAAGATAATTAACATTGAATTGACAAAATAATATAAACGGGATTTAGAGCCTCTATAACTGGGCTATCTTAATACATGAGAGGTAAACATATAATACAGCTAAAATCACCCTAAAAACTAAGATAATTAACATTGAATTGACAAAATAATATAAACGGGATTTAGAGCCTCTATAACTGGGCTATCTTAATACATGAGAGGTAGACATATAATACAGCTAAAATCACCCTAAAAACTAAGATAATTAACATTGAATTGACAAAATAATATAAACGGGATTTAGAGCCTCTATAACTGGGCTATCTTAATACATGAGAGGTAGACATATAATACAGCTAAAATCACCCTAAAAACTAAGATAATTAACATTGAATTGACAAAATAATATAAACGGGATTTAGAGCCTCTATAACTGGGCTATCTTAATACATGAGAGGTAGACATATAATACAGCTAAAATCACCCTAAAAACTAAGATAATTAACATTGAATTGACAAAATAATATAAACGGGATTTAGAGCCTCTATAACTGGGCTATCTTACTACATGAGAGGTAGACATATAATAGAGCTAAAATCACCCTAAAAACTAAGATAATTAACATTGAATTGACAAAATAATATTTTCTCAAAAACTATTTTCTGAGATTGGACACTAAAGTGAATTGGTCTTGTATGGTGGAGACATAAAACGGGATTTAGAGCCTCTATAACTGGGCTATCTTAATACATGAGAGGTAGACATATAATAGAGCTAAAATCACCCTAAAAACTAGGCTAATTAACATTGAATTGACAAAATAATATTTTCTCAAAAACTATTTTCTGAGATTGGACACTAAAGTGAATTGGTCTTGTATGGTGGAGACATAAAACGGGATTTAGAGCCTCTATAATTGGGCTATCTTAATACATGAGAGGTAGACATATAATAGAGCTAAAATCACCCTAAAAACTAGGCTAATTAACATTGAATTGACAAAATAATATTTTCTCAAAAACTATTTTCTGAGATTGGACACTAAAGTGAATTGGTCTTGTATGGTGGAGACATAAAACGGGATTTAGAGCCTCTATAACTGGGCTATCTTAATACATGAGAGGTAGACATATAATAGAGCTAAAATCACCCTAAAAACTAGGCTAATTAACATTGAATTGACAAAATAATATTTTCTCAAAAACTATTTTCTGAGATTGGACACTAAAGTGAATTGGTCTTGTATGGTGGAGACATAAAACGGGATTTAGAGCCTCTATAACTGGGCTATCTACATGAGAGGTAGACATATAATACAGCTAAAAATCACCCTAAAAACTAAGATAATTAACATTGAATTGACAAAATAATATTTTCTCAAAAACTATTTTCTGAGATTGGACACTAAAGTGATTTGGTCTTGTATGGTGGAGACACAAAACGGGATTTAGAGCCTCTATAACTGGGCTATCTACACGAGAGGTAGACATATAATACAGCTAAAATCACCCTAAAAACTAAGATAATTAACATTGAATTGACAAAATAATAATTTCTCAAAAACTATTTTCTGAGATTGGACACTAAAGTGATTTGGTCTTGTATGGTGGAGACACAAAACGGGATTTAGAGCCTCTATAACTGGGCTATCCTACACGAGAGGTAGACATATAATACAGCTAAAATCACCCTAAAAACTAAGATAATTAACATTGAATTGACAAAATAATAATTTCTCAAAAACTATTTTCTGAGATTGGACACTAAAGTGATTTGGTCTTGTATGGTGGAGACACAAAAAGGGATTTAGAGCCTCTATAACTGGGCTATCTACACGAGAGGTAGACATATAATACAGCTAAAATCACCCTAAAAACTAAGATAATTAACATTGAATTGACAAAATAATAATTTCTCAAAAAACTATTTTCTGAGATTGGACACTAAAGTGATTTGGTCTTGTATGGTGGAGACACAAAACGGGATTTAGAGCCTCTATAACTGGGCATATCTACACGAGAGGTAGACATATAATACAGCTAAAATCACCCTAAAAACTAAGATAATTAACATTGAATTGACAAAATAATAATTTCTCAAAAACTATTTTCTGAGATTGGACACTAAAGTGATTTGGTCTTGTATGGTGGAGACACAAAACGGGATTTAGAGCCTCTATAACTGGGCTATCTACACGAGAGGTAGACATATAATAGAGCTAAAATCACCCTAAAAACTAAGATAATTAACATTGAATTGACAAAATAATATAAACGGGATTTAGAGCCTCTATAACTGGGCTATCTACACGAGAGGTAGACATATAATAGAGCTAAAATCACCCTAAAAACTAAGATAATTAACATTGAATTGACAAAATAACATAAAGGGATTTAGAGCCTCTATAACTGGGCTATCTACACGAGAGGTAGACATATAATAAAGCTAAAATCACCCTAAAAACTAAGATAATTAACATTGAATTGACAAAATAATAATTTCTCAAAAACTATTTTCTGAGATTGGACACTAAAGTGAATTTGGTCTTGTATGGTGGAGACACAAAACGGGATTTAGAGCCTCTATAACTGGGCTATCTACACGAGAGGTAGACATATAATAGAGCTAAAATCATCCTAAAAACTAAGATAATTAACATTGAATTGACAAAATAATATAAACGGGATTTAGAGCCTCTATAACTGGGCTATCTTATTACATGAGTGGTAGACATATAATAAAGCTAAAATCACCCTAAAAACTAAGATAATTAACATTGAATTGACAAAATAATAATTTCTCAAAAACTATTTTCTGAGATTGGACACTAAAGTGAATTGGTCTTGTATGGTGGAGACACAAAACGGGATTTAGAGCCTCTATAACTGGGCTATCTACACGAGAGGTAGACATATAATACAGCTAAAATCACCCTAAAAACTAAGATAATTAACATTGAATTGACAAAATAATATAAACGGGATTTAGAGCCTCTATAACTGGGCTATCTTAATACATGAGAGGTAGACATATAATACAGCTAAAATCACCCTAAAAACTAAGATAATTAACATTGAATTGACAAAATAATAATTTCTCAAAACTATTTTCTGAGATTGGACACTAAAGTGAATTGGTCTTGTATGGTGGAGACACAAAACGGGATTTAGAGCCTCTATAACTGGGCTATCTACACGAGAGGTAGACATATAATACAGCTAAAATCACCCTAAAAACTAAGATAATTAACATTGAATTGACAAAATAATATAAACGGGATTTAGAGCCTCTATAACTGGGCTATCTTAATACATGAGAGGTAGACATATAATACAGCTAAAATCACCCTAAAAACTAAGATAATTAACATTGAATTGACAAAATAATAATTTCTCAAAAACTATTTTCTGAGATTGGACACTAAAGTGAATTGGTCTTGTATGGTGCTCTATATCTGGGCTATCTTAATACATGAGAGGTAGACATATAATACAGCTAAAATCACCCTAAAAACTAAGATAATTAACATTGAATTGACAAAATAATAATTTCTCAAAAACTATTTTCTGAGATTGGACACTAAAGTGAATTGGTCTTGTATGGTGGAGACACAAAACGGGATTTAGAGCCTCTATAACTGGGCTATCTTAATACATGAGAGGTAGACATATAATACAGCTAAAATCACCCTAAAAACTAAGATAATTAACATTGAATTGACAAAATAATAATTTCTCAAAAACTATTTTCTGAGATTGGACACTAAAGTGAATTGGTCTTGTATGGTGGAGACACAAAACGGGATTTAGAGCCTCTATAACTGGGCTATCTTAATACATGAGAGGTAGACATATAATAGAGCTAAAATCATCCTAAAAACTAAGATAATTAACATTGAATTGACAAAATAATAATTTCTCAAAAACTATTTTCTGAGATTGGACACTAAAGTGAATTGGTCTTGTATGGTGGAGACACAAAACGGGATTTAGAGCCTCTATAACTGGGCTATCTTAATACATGAGAGGTAGACATATAATAGAGCTAAAATCACCCTAAAAACTAAGATAATTAACATTGAACTGACAAAATAATAATTTCTTAAAAACTATTTTCTGAGATTGGACACTAAAGTGAATTGGTCTTGTATGGTGGAGACACAAAACGGGATTTAGAGCCTCTATAACTGGGCTATCTTAATACATGAGAGGTAGACATATAATAGAGCTAAAATCACCCTAAAAACTAGGCTAATTAACATTGAATTGACAAAATAATATTTTCTCAAAAACTATTTTCTGAGATTGGACACTAAAGTGAATTGGTCTTGTATGGTGGAGACATAAAACGGGATTTAGAGCCCCTATAACTGGGCTATCTTAATACATGAGAGGTAGACATATAATACAGCTAAAATCACCCTAAAAACTAAGATAATTAACATTGAATTGACAAAATAATAATTTCTCAAAAACTATTTTCTGAGATTGGACACTAAAGTGATTTGGTCTTGTATGGTGGAGACACAAAACGGGATTTAGAGCCTCTATAACTGGGCTATCTTAATACATGAGAGGTAGACATATAATAGAGCTAAAATCAACCTAAAAACTAAGATAATTAACATTGAATTGACAAAATAATATAAACGGGATTTAGAGCCTCTATAACTGGGCTATCTACACGAGAGATAGACATATAATACAGCTAAAATCACCCTAAAAACTAAGATAATTAACATTGAATTGACAAAATAATAATTTCTCAAAAACTATTTTCTGAGATTGGACACTAAAGTGAATTGGTCTTGTATGGTGGAGACACAAAACGGGATTTAGAGCCTCTATAACTGGGCTATCTACACGAGAGGTAGACATATAATAGAGCTAAAATCACCCTAAAAACTAAGATAATTAACATTGAATTGACAAAATAATATAAACGGGATTTAGAGCCTCTATAACTGGGCTATCTACACGAGAGGTAGACATATAATAAAGCTAAAATCACCCTAAAAACTAAGATAATTAACATTGAATTGACAAAATAATAATTTCTCAAAAACTATTTTCTGAGATTGGACACTAAAGTGAATTGGTCTTGTATGGTGGAGACACAAAACGGGATTTAGAGCCTCTATAACTGGGCTATCTACACGAGAGGTAGACATATAATAGAGCTAAAATCACCCTAAAAACTAACATAATTAACATTGAATTGACAAAATAATATAAACGGGATTTAGAGCCTCTATAACTGGGCTATCTTATTACATGAGAGGTAGACATATAATAAAGCTAAAATCACCCTAAAAACTAAGATAATTAACATTGAATTGACAAAATAATAATTTCTCAAAAACTATTTTCTGAGAGTGGACACTAAAGTGAATTGGTCTTGTATGGTGGAGACACAAAACGGGATTTAGAGCCTCTATAACTGGGCTATCTACACGAGAGGTAGACATATAATACAGCTAAAATCACCCTAAAAACTAAGATAATTAACATTGAATTGACAAAATAATATAAACGGGATTTAGAGCCTCTATATCTGGGCTATCTTAATACATGAGAGGTAGACATATAATACAGCTAAAATCACCCTAAAAACTAAGATAATTAACATTGAATTGACAAAATAATAATTTCTCAAAAACTATTTTCTGAGATTGGACACTAAAGTGAATTGGTCTTGTATGGTGGAGACACAAAACGGGATTTAGAGCCTCTATAACTGGGCTATCTTAATACATGAGAGGTAGACATATAATACAGCTAAAATCACCCTAAAAACTAAGATAATTAACATTGAATTGACAAAATAATAATTTCTCAAAAACTATTTTCTGAGATTGGACACTAAAGTGAATTGGTCTTGTATGGTGGAGACACAAAACGGGATTTAGAGCCTCTATAACTGGGCTATCTTAATACATGAGAGGTAGACATATAATAGAGCTAAAATCACCCTAAAAACTAAGATAATTAACATTGAATTGACAAAATAATAATTTCTCAAAAACTATTTTCTGAGATTGGACACTAAAGTGAATTGGTCTTGTATGGTGGAGACACAAAACGGGATTTAGAGCCTCTATAACTGGGCTATCTTAATACATGAGAGGTAGACATATAATAGAGCTAAAATCACCCTAAAAACTAAGATAATTAACATTGAATTGACAAAATAATAATTTCTTAAAAACTATTTTCTGAGATTGGACACTAAAGTGAATTGATCTTGTATGGTGGAGACACAAAACGGGATTTAGAGCCTCTATAACTGGGCTATCTTAATACATGAGAGGTAGACATATAATAGAGCTAAAATCACCCTAAAAACTAGGCTAATTAACATTGAATTGACAAAATAATATTTTCTCAAAAACTATTTTCTGAGATTGGACACTAAAGTGAATTGGTCTTGTATGGTGGAGACATAAAACGGGATTTAGAGCCCCTATAACTGGGCTATCTTAATACATGAGAGGTAGACATATAATACAGCTAAAATCACCCTAAAAACTAAGATAATTAACATTGAATTGACAAAATAATAATTTCTCAAAAACTATTTTCTGAGATTGGACACTAAAGTGATTTGGTCTTGTATGGTGGAGACACAAAACGGGATTTAGAGCCTCTATAACTGGGCTATCTTAATACATGAGAGGTAGACATATAATAGAGCTAAAATCAACCTAAAAACTAAGATAATTAACATTGAATTGACAAAATAATATAAACGGGATTTAGAGCCTCTATAACTGGGCTATCTACACGAGAGATAGACATATAATACAGCTAAAATCACCCTAAAAACTAATATAATTAACATTGAATTGACAAAATAATAATTTCTCAAAAACTATTTTCTGAGATTGGACACTAAAGTGAATTGGTCTTGTATGGTGGAGACACAAAACGGGATTTAGAGCCTCTATAACTGGGCTATCTACACGAGAGGTAGACATATAATAGAGCTAAAATCACCCTAAAAACTAAGATAATTAACATTGAATTGACAAAATAATATAAACGGGATTTAGAGCCTCTATAACTGGGCTATCTACACGAGAGGTAGACATATAATAAAGCTAAAATCACCCTAAAAACTAAGATAATTAACATTGAATTGACAAAATAATAATTTCTCAAAAACTATTTTCTGAGATTGGACACTAAAGTGAATTGGTCTTGTATGGTGGAGACACAAAACGGGATTTAGAGCCTCTATAACTGGGCTATCTACACGAGAGGTAGACATATAATAGAGCTAAAATCACCCTAAAAACTAACATAATTAACATTGAATTGACAAAATAATATAAACGGGATTTAGAGCCTCTATAACTGGGCTATCTTATTACATGAGAGGTAGACATATAATAAAGCTAAAATCACCCTAAAAACTAAGATAATTAACATTGAATTGACAAAATAATAATTTCTCAAAAACTATTTTCTGAGAGTGGACACTAAAGTGAATTGGTCTTGTATGGTGGAGACACAAAACGGGATTTAGAGCCTCTATAACTGGGCTATCTACACGAGAGGTAGACATATAATACAGCTAAAATCACCCTAAAAACTAAGATAATTAACATTGAATTGACAAAATAATATAAACGGGATTTAGAGCCTCTATAACTGGGCTATCTTAATACATGAGAGGTAGACATATAATACAGCTAAAATCACCCTAAAAACTAAGATAATTAACATTGAATTGACAAAATAATAATTTCTCAAAACTATTTTCTGAGATTGGACACTAAAGTGAATTGGTCTTGTATGGTGGAGACACAAAACGGGATTTAGAGCCTCTATAACTGGGCTATCTACACGAGAGGTAGACATATAATACAGCTAAAATCACCCTAAAAACTAAGATAATTAACATTGAATTGACAAAATAATATAAACGGGATTTAGAGCCTCTATAACTGGGCTATCTTAATACATGAGAGGTAGACATATAATACAGCTAAAATCACCCTAAAAACTAAGATAATTAACATTGAATTGACAAAATAATAATTTCTCAAAAACTATTTTCTGAGATTGGACACTAAAGTGAATTGGTCTTGTATGGTGGAGACACAAAACGGGATTTAGAGCCTCTATAACTGGGCTATCTACACGAGAGGTAGACATATAATACAGCTAAAATCACCCTAAAAACTAAGATAATTAACATTGAATTGACAAAATAATATAAACGGGATTTAGAGCCTCTATAACTGGGCTATCTTATTACATGAGAGGTAGACATATAATAAAGCTAAAATCACCCTAAAAACTAAGATAATTAACATTGAATTGACAAAATAATAATTTCTCAAAAACTATTTTCTGAGATTGGACACTAAAGTGAATTGGTCTTGTATGGTGGAGACACAAAACGGGATTTAGAGCCTCTATAACTGGGCTATCTACACGAGAGGTAGACATATAATACAGCTAAAATCACCCTAAAAACTAAGATAATTAACATTGAATTGACAAAATAATATAAACGGGATTTAGAGCCTCTATAACTGGGCTATCTTAATACATGAGAGGTAGACATATAATACAGCTAAAATCACCCTAAAAACTAAGATAATTAACATTGAATTGACAAAATAATAATTTCTCAAAACTATTTTCTGAGATTGGACACTAAAGTGAATTGGTCTTGTATGGTGGAGACACAAAACGGGATTTAGAGCCTCTATAACTGGGCTATCTACACGAGAGGTAGACATATAATACAGCTAAAATCACCCTAAAAACTAAGATAATTAACATTGAATTGACAAAATAATATAAACGGGATTTAGAGCCTCTATAACTGGGCTATCTTAATACATGAGAGGTAGACATATAATACAGCTAAAATCACCCTAAAAACTAAGATAATTAACATTGAATTGACAAAATAATAATTTCTCAAAAACTATTTTCTGAGATTGGACACTAAAGTGAATTGGTCTTGTATGGTGGAGACACAAAACGGGATTTAGAGTCTCTATAACTGGGCTATCTTAATACATGAGAGGTAGACATATAATAGAGCTAAAATCACCCTAAAAACTAGGCTAATTAACATTGAATTGACAAAATAATATTTTCTCAAAAACTATTTTCTGAGATTGGACACTAAAGTGAATTGGTCTTGTATGGTGGAGACATAAAAGGGGATTTAGAGCCTCTATAACTGGGCTATCTACATGAGAGGTAGACATATAATACTGCTAAAATCACCCTAAAAACTAAGATAATTAACATTGAATTGACAAAATAATATTTTCTCAAAAACTATTTTCTGAGATTGGACACTAAAGTGATTTGGTCTTGTATGGTGGAGACACAAAACGGGATTTAGAGCCTCTATAACTGGGCTATCTACACGAGAGGTAGACATATAATACAGCTAAAATCACCCTAAAAACTAAGATAATTAACATTGAATTGACAAAATAATAATTTCTCAAAAACTATTTTCTGAGATTGGACACTAAAGTGATTTGGTCTTGTATGGTGGAGACACAAAACGGGATTTAGAGCCTCTATAACTGGGCTATCTACACGAGAGGTAGACATATAATACAGCTAAAATCACCCTAATAACTAAGATAATTAACATTGAATTGACAAAATAATAATTTCTCAAAAACTATTTTCTGAGATTGGACACTAAAGTGATTTGGTCTTGTATGGTGGAGACACAACACGGGATTTAGAGCCTCTATAACTGGGCTATCTACACGAGAGGTAGACATATAATACAGCTAAAATCACCCTAAAAACTAAGATAATTAACATTGAATTGACAAAATAATAATTTCTCAAAAACTATTTTCTGAGATTGGACACTAAAGTGATTTGGTCTTGTATGGTGGAGACACAAAACGGGATTTAGAGCCTCTATAACTGGGCTATCTACACGAGAGGTAGACATATAATACAGCTAAAATCACCCTAAAAACTAAGATAATTAACATTGAATTGACAAAATAATAATTTCTCAAAAACTATTTTCTGAGATTGGACACTAAAGTGATTTGGTCTTGTATGGTGGAGACACAAAACGGGATTTAGAGCCTCTATAACTGGGCTATCTACACGAGAGGTAGACATATAATAGAGCTAAAATCACCCTAAAAACTAAGATAATTAACATTGAATTGACAAAATAATATAAACGGGATTTAGAGCCTCTATAACTGGGCTATCTTATTACATGAGAGGTAGACATATAATAAAGCTAAAATCACCCTAAAAACTAAGATAATTAACATTGAATTGACAAAATAATAATTTCTCAAAAACTATTTTCTGAGATTGGACACTAAAGTGAATTGGTCTTGTATGGTGGAGACACAAAACGGGATTTAGAGCCTCTATAACTGGGCTATCTACACGAGAGGTAGACATATAATACAGCTAAAATCACCCTAAAAACTAAGATAATTAACATTGAATTGACAAAATAATATAAACGGGATTTAGAGCCTCTACAACTGGGCTATCTTAATACATGAGAGGTAGACATATAATACAGCTAAAATCACCCTAAAAACTAAGATAATTAACATTGAATTGACAAAATAATAATTTCTCAAAACTATTTTCTGAGATTGGACACTAAAGTGAATTGGTCTTGTATGGTGGAGACACAAAACGGGATTTAGAGCCTCTATAACTGGGCTATCTACACGAGAGGTAGACATATAATACAGCTAAAATCACCCTAAAAACTAAGATAATTAACATTGAATTGACAAAATAATATAAACGGGATTTAGAGCCTCTATAACTGGGCTATCTTAATACATGAGAGGTAGACATATAATACAGCTAAAATCACCCTAAAAACTAAGATAATTAACATTGAATTGACAAAATAATAATTTCTCAAAAACTATTTTCTGAGATTGGACACTAAAGTGAATTGGTCTTGTATGGTGCTCTATAACTGGGCTATCTTAATACATGAGAGGTAGACATATAATACAGCTAAAATCACCCTAAAAACTAAGATAATTAACATTGAATTGACAAAATAATAATTTCTCAAAAACTATTTTCTGAGATTGGACACTAAAGTGAATTGGTCTTGTATGGTGGAGACACAAAACGGGATTTAGAGCCTCTATAACTGGGCTATCTTAATACATGAGAGGTAGACATATAATACAGCTAAAATCACCCTAAAAACTAAGATAATTAACATTGAATTGACAAAATAATAATTTCTCAAAAACTATTTTCTGAGATTGGACACTAAAGTGAATTGGTCTTGTATGGTGGAGACACAAAACGGGATTTAGAGCCTCTATAACTGGGCTATCTTAATACATGAGAGGTAGACATATAATAGAGCTAAAATCACCCTAAAAACTAAGATAATTAACATTGAATTGACAAAATAATAATTTCTCAAAAACTATTTTCTGAGATTGGACACTAAAGTGAATTGGTCTTGTATGGTGGAGACACAAAACGGGATTTAGAGCCTCTATAACTGGGCTATCTTAATACATGAGAGGTAGACATATAATAGAGCTAAAATCACCCTAAAAACTAAGATAATTAACATTGAATTGACAAAATAATAATTTCTTAAAAACTATTTTCTGAGATTGGACACTAAAGTGAATTGGTCTTGTATGGTGGAGACACAAAACGGGATTTAGAGCCTCTATAACTGGGCTATCTTAATACATGAGAGGTAGACATATAATAGAGCTAAAATCACCCTAAAAACTAGGCTAATTAACATTGAATTGACAAAATAATATTTTCTCAAAAACTATTTTCTGAGATTGGACACTAAAGTGAATTGGTCTTGTATGGTGGAGACATAAAACGGGATTTAGAGCCCCTATAACTGGGCTATCTTAATACATGAGAGGTAGACATATAATACAGCTAAAATCACCCTAAAAACTAAGATAATTAACATTGAATTGACAAAATAATAATTTCTCAAAAACTATTTTCTGAGATTGGACACTAAAGTGATTTGGTCTTGTATGGTGGAGACACAAAACGGGATTTAGAGCCTCTATAATTGGGCTATCTTAATACATGAGAGGTAGACATATAATAGAGCTAAAATCAACCTAAAAACTAAGATAATTAACATTGAATTGACAAAATAATATAAACGGGATTTAGAGCCTCTATAACTGGGCTATCTACACGAGAGGTAGACATATAATACAGCTAAAATCACCCTAAAAACTAAGATAATTAACATTGAATTGACAAAATAATAATTTCTCAAAAACTATTTTCTGAGATTGGACACTAAAGTGAATTGGTCTTGTATGGTGGAGACACAAAACGGGATTTAGAGCCTCTATAACTGGGCTATCTACACGAGAGGTAGACATATAATAGAGCTAAAATCACCCTAAAAACTAAGATAATTAACATTGAATTGACAAAATAATATAAACGGGATTTAGAGCCTCTATAACTGGGCTATCTACACGAGAGGTAGACATATAATAAAGCTAAAATCACCCTAAAAACTAAGATAATTAACATTGAATTGACAAAATAATAATTTCTCAAAAACTATTTTCTGAGATTGGACACTAAAGTGAATTGGTCTTGTATGGTGGAGACACAAAACGGGATTTAGAGCCTCTATAACTGGGCTATCTACACGAGAGGTAGACATATAATAGAGCTAAAATCACCCTAAAAACTAACATAATTAACATTGAATTGACAAAATAATATAAACGGGATTTAGAGCCTCTATAACTGGGCTATCTTATTACATGAGAGGTAGACATATAATAAAGCTAAAATCACCCTAAAAACTAAGATAATTAACATTGAATTGACAAAATAATAATTTCTCAAAAACTATTTTCTGAGAGTGGACACTAAAGTGAATTGGTCTTGTATGGTGGAGACACAAAACGGGATTTAGAGCCTCTATAACTGGGCTATCTACACGAGAGGTAGACATATAATACAGCTAAAATCACCCTAAAAACTAAGATAATTAACATTGAATTGACAAAATAATATAAACGGGATTTAGAGCCTCTATAACTGGGCTATCTTAATACATGAGAGGTAGACATATAATACAGCTAAAATCACCCTAAAAACTAAGATAATTAACATTGAATTGACAAAATAATAATTTCTCAAAAACTATTTTCCGAGATTGGACACTAAAGTGAATTGGTCTTGTATGGTGGAGACACAAAACGGGATTTAGAGCCTCTATAACTGGGCTATCTTAATACATGAGAGGTAGACATATAATACAGCTAAAATCACCCTAAAAACTAAGATAATTAACATTGAATTGACAAAATAATATAAACGGGATTTAGAGCCTCTATAACTGGGCTATCTTAATACATGAGAGGTAGACATATAATACAGCTAAAATCACCCTAAAAACTAAGATAATTAACATTGAATTGACAAAATAATATAAACGGGATTTAGAGCCTCTATAACTGGGCTATCTTAATACATGAGAGGTAGACATATAATACAGCTAAAATCACCCTAAAAACTAAGATAATTAACATTGAATTGACAAAATAATATAAACGGGATTTAGAGCCTCTATAACTGGGCTATCTTAATACATGAGAGGTAGACATATAATACAGCTAAAATCACCCTAAAAACTAAGATAATTAACATTGAATTGACAAAATAATATAAACGGGATTTAGAGCCTCTATAACTGGGCTATCTTAATACATGAGAGGTAGACATATAATACAGCTAAAATCACCCTAAAAACTAAGATAATTAACATTGAATTGACAAAATAATAATTTCTCAAAAACTATTTTCTGAGATTGGACACTAAAGTGATTTGGTCTTGTATGGTGGAGACACAAAACGGGATTTAGAGCCTCTATAACTGGGCTATCTACACGAGAGGTAGACATATAATACAGCTAAAATCACCCTAAAAACTAAGATAATTAACATTGAATTGACAAAATAATAATTTCTCAAAAACTATTTTCTGAGATTGGACACTAAAGTGATTTGGTCTTGTATGGTGGAGACACAAAACGGGATTTAGAGCCTCTATAACTGGGCTATCTACACGAGAGGTAGACATATAATACAGCTAAAATCACCCTAAAAACTAAGATAATTAACATTGAATTGACAAAATAATATAAACGGGATTTAGAGCCTCTATAACTGGGCTATCTTAATACATGAGAGGTAGACATATAATACAGCTAAAATCACCCTAAAAACTAAGATAATTAACATTGAATTGACAAAATAATATAAACGGGATTTAGAGCCTCTATAACTGGGCTATCTTAATACATGAGAGGTAGACATATAATACAGCTAAAATCACCCTAAAAACTAAGATAATTAACATTGAATTGACAAAATAATATAAACGGGATTTAGAGCCTCTATAACTGGGCTATCTTAATACATGAGAGGTAGACATATAATACAGCTAAAATCACCCTAAAAACTAAGATAATTAACATTGAATTGACAAAATAATATAAACGGGATTTAGAGCCTCTATAACTGGGCTATCTTAATACATGAGAGGTAGACATATAATACAGCTAAAATCACCCTAAAAACTAAGATAATTAACATTGAATTGACAAAATAATAATTTCTCAAAAACTATTTTCTGAGATTGGACACTAAAGTGATTTGGTCTTGTATGGTGGAGACACAAAACGGGATTTAGAGCCTCTATAACTGGGCTATCTACACGAGAGGTAGACATATAATACAGCTAAAATCACCCTAAAAACTAAGATAATTAACATTGAATTGACAAAATAATAATTTCTCAAAAACTATTTTCTGAGATTGGACACTAAAGTGATTTGGTCTTGTATGGTGGAGACACAAAACGGGATTTAGAGCCTCTATAACTGGGCTATCTACACGAGAGGTAGACATATAATACAGCTAAAATCACCCTAAAAACTAAGATAATTAACATTGAATTGACAAAATAATAATTTCTCAAAAACTATTTTCTGAGATTGGACACTAAAGTGAATTGGTCTTGTATGGTGGAGACACAAAACGGGATTTAGAGCCTCTATAACTGGGTTATCTTAATACATGAGAGGTAGACATATAATAGAGCTAAAATCACCCTAAAAACTAAGATAATTAACATTGAATTGACAAAATAATAATTTCTTAAAAACTATTTTCTGAGATTGGACACTAAAGTGAATTGGTCTTGTATGGTGGAGACACAAAACGGGATTTAGAGCCTCTATAACTGGGCTATCTTAATACATGAGAGGTAGACATATAATAGAGCTAAAATCACCCTAAAAACTAGGCTAATTAACATTGAATTGACAAAATAATATTTTCTCAAAAACTATTTTCTGAGATTGGACACTAAAGTGAATTGGTCTTGTATGGTGGAGACATAAAACGGGATTTAGAGCCCCTATAACTGGGCTATCTTAATACATGAGAGGTAGACATATAATACAGCTAAAATCACCCTAAAAACTAAGATAATTAACATTGAATTGACAAAATAATAATTTCTCAAAAACTATTTTCTGAGATTGGACACTAAAGTGATTTGGTCTTGTATGGTGGAGACACAAAACGGGATTTAGAGCCTCTATAACTGGGCTATCTTAATACATGAGAGGTAGACATATAATAGAGCTAAAATCAACCTAAAAACTAAGATAATTAACATTGAATTGACAAAATAATATAAACGGGATTTAGAGCCTCTATAACTGGGCTATCTACACGAGAGGTAGACATATAATACAGCTAAAATCACCCTAAAAACTAAGATTATTAACATTGAATTGACAAAATAATAATTTCTCAAAAACTATTTTCTGAGATTGGACACTAAAGTGAATTGGTCTTGTATGGTGGAGACACAAAACGGGATTTAGAGCCTCTATAACTGGGCTATCTACACGAGAGGTAGACATATAATAGAGCTAAAATCACCCTAAAAACTAAGATAATTAACATTGAATTGACAAAATAATATAAACGGGATTTAGAGCCTCTATAACTGGGCTATCTACACGAGAGGTAGACATATAATAAAGCTAAAATCACCCTAAAAACTAAGATAATTAACATTGAATTGACAAAATAATAATTTCTCAAAAACTATTTTCTGAGATTGGACACTAAAGTGAATTGGTCTTGTATGGTGGAGACACAAAACGGGATTTAGAGCCTCTATAACTGGGCTATCTACACGAGAGGTAGACATATAATAGAGCTAAAATCACCCTAAAAACTAACATAATTAACATTGAATTGACAAAATAATATAAACGGGATTTAGAGCCTCTATAACTGGGCTATCTTATTACATGAGAGGTAGACATATAATAAAGCTAAAATCACCCTAAAAACTAAGATAATTAACATTGAATTGACAAAATAATAATTTCTCAAAAACTATTTTCTGAGAGTGGACACTAAAGTGAATTGGTCTTGTATGGTGGAGACACAAAACGGGATTTAGAGCCTCTATAACTGGGCTATCTACACGAGAGGTAGACATATAATACAGCTAAAATCACCCTAAAAACTAAGATAATTAACATTGAATTGACAAAATAATATAAACGGGATTTAGAGCCTCTATAACTGGGCTATCTTAATACATGAGAGGTAGACATATAATACAGCTAAAATCACCCTAAAAACTAAGATAATTAACATTGAATTGACAAAATAATAATTTCTCAAAACTATTTTCTGAGATTGGACACTAAAGTGAATTGGTCTTGTATGGTGGAGACACAAAACGGGATTTAGAGCCTCTATAACTGGGCTATCTACACGAGAGGTAGACATATAATACAGCTAAAATCACCCTAAAAACTAAGATAATTAACATTGAATTGACAAAATAATATAAACGGGATTTAGAGCCTCTATAACTGGGCTATCTTAATACATGAGAGGTAGACATATAATACAGCTAAAATCACCCTAAAAACTAAGATAATTAACATTGAATTGACAAAATAATAATTTCTCAAAAACTATTTTCTGAGATTGGACACTAAAGTGAATTGGTCTTGTATGGTGGAGACACAAAACGGGATTTAGAGCCTCTATAACTGGGCTATCTTAATACATGAGAGGTAGACATATAATACAGCTAAAATCACCCTAAAAACTAAGATAATTAACATTGAATTGACAAAATAATATAAACGGGATTTAGAGCCTCTATAACTGGGCTATCTTAATACATGAGAGGTAGACATATAATACAGCTAAAATCACCCTAAAAACTAAGATAATTAACATTGAATTGACAAAATAATATAAACGGGATTTAGAGCCTCTATAACTGGGCTATCTTAATACATGAGAGGTAG